>JAUMHQ010000089.1:13771397-13788432 GCA_032361165.1 Enteromius paludinosus | reverse complement strand
TATGTCCATGTACTGAACTGTTATTATTCAACCATGCCAAGGTAAATTCAGTTTTCCATTCTATGGCACCTTTAAGGGTTAAGGAATAGGTCAACAGTGTAATTCTAAATATTATTAGAGTAATTAATTGCAGATGTGATTACATGCAGGGATTTTTCATAACATAAATACATTTATTTATAAGTACACTGTCCCAATGATTCATTTAATGTAAATACATAGTTAAGACCACTTATAAAGTGGAAAAAAAAAATGAAACAAAATCAACTTTGCAATGAAGTGAAAGTACAAGAGGATATTGAACACTTGCCGCATGTTCAAAGTCAGTAGACATGCCCATACTGAGCTCAACCTGCTCTACTGGGATCTTCAGACTTTCACAGACTTCCTCACGACGTTTCAACAGCATCTAGATAAAACAGAAATTCATTTATATACTTGCATTTTACATGCTTTTAGCCTGAAGTGAGCTTCAATAACTTAGTAAAAAAAAAAAAAAAAGTTCAATAACTTAAATAGTTTTTAAAATATCGTTAAATATTTCAGAGGCTTCATATATGCACCTGGAAATCAGGGTTAGGGCCTTCGCTGAGGTCGTAACCGTACCGGCCGATTGTCATGAGCCCCGCAAAGTCAAGATCGGGACACCGAGACACGATGTGTTTTACCAGGCCTACAGTCTCATCGGGAGGCAGGCCATGTTTACCTGATGAAACACGTCCAAAAGAGACGATCATGCTGAGGTTTTTAGAAAAACAGTCATCTGATACACTGAGAAACATTTCATAATGCTTAACTGTTTTTGTTAGACATGTGACCGCCGTGACATTCACATTCTGTCTAAAAGTGAATCAAGCAACATCTGAACCTTTGGGCTATATGGGCTTCTTACACTAAATTTCACAACACGTCTGAAACCCAGTACGATGCTCCCAGCTGTGAATCTCTACAATTCACAAACATCTAATTAAATACAAAGCAGTGCAAGTATTTTTGTAACAAACAAAGCATGCAAAGATCCAGCTATCCCCAGGGTTCCCGCTCTAGGCCAAATTCCTCTACCCTGACTTTCACCAACTTAAAAGACACATTTCCATTACCTATAATGAATGGTAAAACAGGCCGCTGCTGTGCCAAGCACTCGTTAAACGCACTTTTATACTTTAATACTTTTTTTAAACTCCAAAGCGCCTAAATATGTAATTTTTTTATTTTACTGGCACAGCCTGGTGACTGCATCAGGGGATTATCACACGTTCTCTGAAGCAGATCGATGGGTTTTATACAATATTTCTAGTTTTCAAATTATAACATGAATAACTGAGCATTTTGCTTCTGCAAGAGCGCCATGTTCTGGCTTCTTGGCTGACTTCAGACTCAATGTACGACGTATTACTAAGCTTCGAAGAGCCAGGACAAATATTTTAAAAAGTCAGACCATGTTCGTCTGAAAGAAGAAAGTCATATACACCTATTGGATGGTTTGGGGGTGAGTACAATATGTCATAATTAAACTTTTCGTGCTTTGCTTGCTGGTTGACGAGTGGGAAAGGAATAAAATTGCACTTAAAAAATAGCTCAACGTTAAGGATTTGATTCAAATTATTACTTTCCCTGTTAATATTTACACTTATATGTGTTCAGGAACAGAGATTGAAAAATTACTTTAAAAATAGCGTTTGCATGTACTTCACTCTGTGTTGCACCCAAGCAGCAACCTCTCTCTCGTGAAACCAACACGGAAGTGACTAAAACTGCAATTCATCGACTGGCCGCTGAAGGCTGGCTGCAAAAGGGTGTCAGTCCCATCTTTACAGCAGAAAAAAACATGTTTCCAGCCTGGTTCGAAAAATGATTTTGGTCTATATAGCTAATTTTGCCATTCAGGACAACTGCGTGGGAGGTGAATTTTTTTATAACTCCTTTTAAATTATATTAAGGCCTAATTTTCTTAATTCAGAGCGTGACAACTTTAGTGACAGGTGGATTGCCGCTGCTGTCATCACCATCAAACTAGGTGGTTTTATCAACCAGCTCCCGCCTCTTTGCTGCCTCTAGTGTTCCTCTAGACTGGCTTTAGCTTTGTGAATTTATGCCATGTGAAACAGAAACAGCAGAAGGGCTGAATGAGATGCAGTTTCACTCTCTGACAGCAGGTGGCGCTTATGGAGGTGATACAGTGTGTTTTTATATTTTGTTCTGCCCGCTGTGGCATTTTCTTCTCTTTGCTTCAGTCTTTAGAGTGTCTGGCCTCTGTTTGTTACGGTGGCTGAGAGCTCGACGTGCGCAAATAGAAATAAGCATGTGCAAATTAAGAAAATAACATATCAATTTGACAGCGAATGCACTGCAAATGCTCAAACAAAGAAATGTGCTGCAAGTGAAATTCTTTATTTGGTTGTGTTGTGAGCATTTGCCATTCTTTTGTTAATTTGTTTGGCTTGAGAGCATTTGCAGCAGCTGCTGTCAAACCGATGAAGATTTTTTTCCCTGATTTGCTGGTGCTTTTTCTATTTGCATGTGTTGCATGAGCTCTCTCTGCCAACATAGTAAATGGTCATTTCCATACAAATGATATTTGGGGAAATTATTTCAGTGCAGTTTGTGTGCAACCACGGAAATAAAGATGCTCTAAAATAAAAAATGGCCATGCACTCATACATGTACTCCACTGTAAAGGGTTAGTTCACTTAAAAATGAAAAAGCTGTCATTAATTACTCACCCTCGTGTCGTTCCGAAAGACATTCGTTCATCTTCGGAACACAAATTAAGATATTTCTGATGATGTCAGAGAGCAATCAGACCCTCCACAGACAGCAACACAACTGAAATTATCCAGATCCAGAAACATAGCCAAAAAAAACCACCTGTAAAACAGTCCATGTGACATCAGTGACTCAACTTCAGTTTGCAATGCTAGGAGAATACTTTTTTGCCGTTCTTCTACCGTGACTTACTCTCTAAAATGGCAGAAGACATATCACAATGTAAGCGTACCTTATTCTAGGCGCAAAAAGCCGAAGATTACGCTGATGTCACATGGACTGTTTTAGCTGTGTTTTTACCATGTTTCTGGATCTGGGAATATTTCAGTCTTAATCTGTGTTCTGAAGATGAACGAAGGTCTTATGGGCTTGGAACGACACAAGGGTGAGTAACTAATGACAGAATTTGTATTTTTGTGTGAACTAACACTTTAAATATACAGGTGCATCTCAAATTATAACGTTGTTGATAAGTTCTTTTATTTCAGTAATTTAAATTATGAAACTATGTATTAAATAAATTCAATGCAAACAGACTGAAGAAGTGCAAGTCACACTTCTAAAAGCACCAAAAGTTGGTTAAATGACCATGGTGTTGGTGTGCTTGACTGGCCAGAAAACTCTCCAGACCTGGACCCCAAAGAGAATCTATGGGATACCGTCAAGAGGAAAAGGAGAAACAAGAGAGACCAAAAAATGTAAATGAGCTGAAGAACACTGTCAAAGATTCCTGGGCTTCCATACAAACCTCAGCAGTGCCACAAACTGATCACCTCCATGCCATTCCGAATTAAAGCAGTAATTAAAGCAAAAGGAGCCCCTACCAAGTATTGAGTATATATATATATAGTCAAGTAAAAAATTATTGTAAAATGACAACATATTTAGATTTTTACATGAATTTGTAATATTTTCCGAGCCGAAGACAATGATTTGGATGAAGAATACTCACTTTGCTCTCCGCTGGTGTTGATCTGAATCATAATCTTTAAGTGCTGTGTGTTGGCAGCTCTCATTTTTTGCCACGAGCTGTTGACTTTTTCAGCCAGTTTCACAGAGTCGATCGTCTCTACCATATACAGGTTTGGGACACCTATGGTTGAATTAAATTCATGCGGTTTATTTCAGAATAAAACAGAGATAACCAAACTAAAACCCATTACCAGCTAATATTACTTGGTATTAACTGTCAATCTAGTATTTCAAGTCAAGCTAAAGGTAAAACTGCTTTGCTCACCCAGGAGTTTGTTGACATTACTCTTTTGCAGATGACCAATAAAATGCCATTTTATTTCAGGACATGATGAGACAACCTATAAAGATGTTTCACGCCGATTAAGACATTTAATCAAAACCAACTAACCAAATCAATTTAAATGTCTGACTTCATACCAGGGGATGGGAAGCTTTCTCAACGAGTTCATTTACCTGCAGAAAAAGGGGATATTTAATATGAAAAACATGACCTAGCCTCAAAATATGCATACTCACATAATTCTCTCCAAAGTTTCGTTGTCCGTGCTTGTAAGCCTCTACCACCATCTCTGGTGGTTTAGTCTTACTAACCGCAACCAGACGAGGGGCTATGCATGGCAACGTCTACAAGAGAAAAGTCAAAGACGGTGACCAAGCTTATTGCTTAAGGATAGTGTTAAAAATAATATTTTTCATAATATTTGCCCCAATAGAATTGATTCTAATATGCATTATATTAATGTAATAATATACACATTATATAATTTGTATATTATATAATTGTTAACTGATATTTCATATCGACACACTACAACAAGAGAAACAACTGACTTAAAACCATTTTCAGCTGGTGAAGATACTAGTGTTTTTAAAAAATGTTGGCCACCAATGTAGGGATCAGTGATTAAACATGATTCACTTTCACCTCCAACCAACTTACACTCTTCTTGTGGCAGTGTAATTGCTCCTTGAGTACACAGTGAAAAGTAAGGGCTCAATGTAATGTCAGAGTTTGAAGTGCATGTAATTGGCGCTTGTCATGCAGATTTTGATTTGCTGGAGCGTGACTGCTGAGAATCAGATATTTCATGCAACATGCATTCATTCACACCACGTCCTTCTCCTCGAGTAGAAGTTGCACGCTATTTAAATGCGATGCCGTTATTCTGAATGCCTGCCAACACTGCTATCACAAATAATTAGTTATTTTTAACCAGCTGTCACTCTTCCCTTGTTACTACATGGAGCTCGCGCGCGTGTGTAAAGGTTGAAAAGATTACATAAGCCTGCCATAACAATACGCTGAGCACGAGCGGATAGTTTGCTTTTAAGCGCGTTTTAAAAGCACCTAGTTGTTTCGTATCTTACTCCGAGGAAAGCGAAGGAAACTGACCTTCGGGCGCCGGGAAACCGCTTGATTCACCCGGTCCACCACCGCCTGCACTTTCTTCCCAACCTCCTCCGACATCACTGCTCTCCACATAGCCTCAGCGCGTGCACATACACTCGTCGCGCGACGTCACAGGCAAATCCGGTCAACTACCAGACAAAATAAAAGTCTCGTCTCTTTTAAAGAAGATTGATTAGATCTTACCTACGCTTAGTAAATAAAAAGCCATTACAAGATACAGGACTGAAAAATATAGTATACCGGCAGTATATATAAAAAAATAAACTAACATTTTTCTTATTTATTGCAGATTATTTTAACATAGCATTTATTTTCTTGAACCAATAATTTTTTGTCATATCCCGTTCTATCACTGGCAACAGAAATACATATCCAATAATTTTCAGTTTAACAGAACTTGACTTTGAACTCCTATCACGTCACGATTAATGATTTGCTTTCAGTGCATACAGCTACCAAGACAATGGAAATGTTGGCACATTTTGAACATCAATGAAAAGCGAATTACAAAAAGACTTTTGTATTAAATCACACTGTAGTCCATTTATTCACAAATATATGAATCATGTACACAAGTTTCTACAGACATAGGAAAGTACTTAAAAAATAAGAAGTCATAAACAGAATATTTTAACAATCAAGGATTTCAGCTTTAATATTAAAGTCTTTGTTGTAAACCGACATGAGAAAAACGTTTTTTTTCCATATTTGCTGGATACAAAAAAAGCAGGGGAAAAAAAACCAGGAGAAGTGGACATCATCCTCATACTCGTTCAAGAGCCTCCAACATGATTATACTGTTTCCTCTGATCACCTGAAGAGACAACAAAAGAGCATTTATCACTGCACAGAACAAAACAGATCTCATTAGTGACGGAAATGTGAGAACAGAACTGTAATCTGTGCCCAGCTAGTATTGTTTCACCATGAGTTATGCAATATGTTTCAAATCAGATATTAGTACTGACCACCATCCCAATGGTGTTCATTTGTCCTCCAGGAGCCATTTCTATAGTGTCATCGACGACCAGATTCATGAAGGGATCAAACCCACGCAAGATGCCCTGAACATGACGGCCTCCATTGAGCTTCACTGAAAGTGTGCATGAAAACATTTTAACAAGAGAACCGCGCAAACAAATTATTTGACTTGACGGAGATTCAGAACAAGAGTTATCATGTCGGTTTAGATGGGTTGTTTAGGTTAGGGTTAGAGTTTAGATATGTTATTTACTTGCAATCAAGATTACAATCATATATTGTTTTTCTGGAATGGATATTATTTTGCGAGACAATCCTGCATTATAACGTTACTCACGTGAAAGCTTCTTGTCCATAAACCTGAAAAAACAAAACAGGTATTGATTTACAGATACTGGAGGAAACATTTAAACCTAATTCACATGAACGTCTAACAAAAGTGAAATCAATACCAGGTGGGTTTTGTGCGTTACATTTAAAAATAACGTACTTATACATATAACGTTAGCGCAGTTGTATAACGCATTTCTACCAGACTTACGATCACCGTCAACAAAAGGCTTGAAATACTTACTTTTTCAGCTCGGGTGGGTGTGCTTTGCTCATGTTTATTGGGTTAGATCAAATAGTTTTGTAAAACAAAAACGTCCGAAACACGTTTCAAACAATGTATGAACAGAGGCGGAAGTGGCGTACTAGGTCGCGGGATTTTCTGAAGCGGTCACCGCGCGCGACATCGCCCCCTGCTTTAGCGGAGGATAAACTTCAATAAGATCATCGTCGATCGTCGTTAGGAAAGACAAAACAGTCCACCTCAAATTTTAATGCAATTTCTGGACCGCTGGTGTGTGCGATTTCTAAAAGATAACAAAAACTACCAACGCTTTTCAAACAGTTTATTAGAAAACAATGACAATGTAATGCATACATGAGGTAAATCTTCAGAAAATACAAAAAATCATCACACATCTTGGGACAAAGCAGGTGATACTGGCATCTGCAAGTAATCACACCCAAACAGCAGAGAACTAAACTTAAAATGCCTCCAGTCTATATTTTTAATAAAAGATTTTGGGTGAAATATAGGCTATTTATATTTGCAGTCATCCTTTACAACGTGAGTCATATTAAAGTGAATATTAAACAGTGTTAAAAAAAAAAAAAGGAAAAAAGGTCAGTGCAAAAAAATTGGTGTTAGGAAGAGAAAATGTTAGAAGCGTTACATAATACATCAGAAACAAATGAAGATTATTAAAGCTTACGAACCCCTGATATACAAATCAAACATTAAAATAGATGTTTCGGTCACCTAATCTGAGGTCTGACATCTGCACATAATTAACGCATCCTAGTAAGAAAGTTATGAAATTACACTTGCACTATTTGGTCTGATAGCATAAAACAAAATGTATATAAGGTATGCTACTATCTGTAATGGTTCTACAACTTCAGAAGAATAAAGCTTACTTTGTTTCATGTAGTTTAGGAAATACAAACAGAAATTTCACAATGCAAGTAAAACGCTACACAATGAAACGAGCTGAAACACTTCAGTAGCCGAATCTAGCAGATACAAAGATATCATATCCTCCGCTTTGAAGAAGCAGCACATACATTTCACCGGGGTTGTGTTTCAGCAAGGCACTGGCCCATCTAGAAAACAGAAGTAATGCATGTGTACATGTAAAAATATCTCACAGTAACATAATGTATGACTTCTACATGTACATCTGTATAGAGGTAAGGAATACATTGATCCTGAAGCGAAACTGTACTTTGAGTATAAGTGGTTTTAATTAGGTACCCGTTTCTGACCCAAATGCAACTGGCGTGGCTTTTGTCGGTCAGCTTGGCTCAGATTGGTGGGAGTGAATTATCCTGTGTGTACAACATTCTACCTCGTGAACCACAGATATCAAAACCTGTGAAATACTGATATTTATACAATTAACCGAAACCAACAATGCCTGATAATTGTCATTTCTGATAGCCTAAACATCTGCAGACCGACTCCCCTGCTTTTAAAGGGACGGTTCACGCAAAAACCCTGTCGTCATTTACTCTCTCTCACGTCAAGATCATATTTTGAAGAATGTTTGCAACTAAATATTTTAATTTGAAATTTAAATCCGTTATATGGAGAGAGAAAAAAAATATACAATGGAAGTAAATGGGAACTAAAAACATTTTTCAAAATAACTTATTTCGTGCTCCACAACATTAGAGTGAGTAAATGATGACAGAGATTTCATTTTTAAAGAAATAGTTCACAATAAATACATTATTTTTACTTACATTATCAAAAATGTAAGTAATATCTCTATTTTGCAAGCACTTTTTGTCTAAACGTATGCAATGGCTCTTAAAAAAAAAAGACATGTTCTTTATAAAACAAAAAAATGACATGATGGTGAGAAAATCAGTGAACTATTTCTTTAAAAAAATAAAAATAAGAAGCTCTTTCAGTCGTCACTGAATTCATCTTCATTTTCACGTATCAGATGTTTCTGGCAGTGCTCCAGAAAAGCGTTCAGGGCTATGAACGCCTCGGCACAGGGCACACAGTGATAGACTTTCTTTTCACAATCTTCTGGAGTCTCAGCGAGGGGAATCCCACCTGTACACACACTACAACACCTGCACGTGTCGGCGGGCTGATCGCGTTCCTCCTCTGGGAATTCCTCGTGGACTTTCTCGTGGACATGCAACGTAGCTTTGGAGCTGAAGACCTGTTCGCATGACGTACAGGGATACTCTGCATCGTCATCGCTACCAGTATGCTCTTCTTCCTTGGTTTGCATCAAAACAGGTAGATTTTTGGTCCGAGGTCTACCTCTTGGTCTTTTTCCTTGGGAAGGTATGAGCTGCTTAGCTGCCTTTGGGTGGAACGGAGCTACGCCAGCGCCGGATGATTTGCCGCTCAGCTTGAGGTGGGTCTCATGGTGAGAGCTGTAGTGTCTAAAATGTGCCCGAAGCGTTAGATGGTGGAGGAACTCTTTTCCGCAATGGAGGCATGGATACGTTTCACCTTTCCGCCTTTGCCTGGTGGTCTTCAAAGCGGTTCTCTGCAGTTTCCTCACCTTTATCTCCCGCCGGTGTTCTTCTTTCCTGTGCTGATGAAGCAGTGATGTCTTAGGAAAGGATTTGTCACAGGAACGGCATGGGAACGACGTGCTCGAGACGAGAACTTTCTTCCTCTTCTTAAATGTACTTACAATGGCGACTCTTTTCTTGTCTGTGCTGCTTTGTACGTGATCATGGGAAAAGCGTAAGTGGCAACCGAGTCCAGCAAAAGAACGGAACGTTTTGTGACACAAAGTGCACGTGGGAAGAGATGAGTTGGCGCCAGGAGGAGATGGAGGTAAGGAGGCATCTGAAGGTGAAGGAGGTTTGAGGGTCTTGGCAGGCTGACAGCCTCCAGCCTGCTGGTGGTGCAGCAGCTCTTGCTTGTGGCTGAAGGCTTCTCCGCATGGAGCACACGCATAGGGGCTGTTATCATCATAGGAGGGATCTTCTGATGATTCAGTCCCACAGGAAGGGCAAGACGATCCCCTCTGGGGTTTCCCCAAGCATGTCTGGCACGTGGATGAGGCGTGAGAACATTTGTGTAGCTGCAAACTAGAGAGCAAAGCAAATTTTTGGCCACAGTTTTGACAGCAGTGGAGCTTTTGCAGCGAGTGCTCTTTTTTCCGGTGACGCTCAAGACTCTTCAGGTCGGGGAATTGGTGGCCGCAGTCTTTGCAGATGGAGGGAGACCGTTGTGATTTTGGCTTGTACTCAATGCATGTGATCAGTTGGGCCAGTTTAGATAAGGTGTCAGACATGGGTCTAGCCCTATTAGGCACCTGGTCTCCTTTTGCTCCATTCCAGCAATGTGCAGAATCCATATTCCTATAAGGAAATTAAAAAGGAAATCAAATTGATCCCATTTAAATCATAAATCAAAAATGACTTTTATTGTATAATTTTATTGCGCATATAAATACAATTACAGTTTTTTTAATAGAACCAGTATATAAAATTAACCAGGCTAAAATAATAAAAGTGAAAATAGTAAAACAAACGGATGTTACTGGCTGTGAAATGAAGACACCCATCACAACTACAAGCAGCATTGCTGTAGCACTGACACAGGAAGAGTTTGCTAGTTGTTTTGCTATGATGTTTACATGCAAGTGACACGCAAACTTACCCGCTCGAGGTATTTGTATCACTCAAAATAGGTTTCTCGTACATCTACGTGGACATTACAGCAGGTGTTTTCAGGTTCATAGGCACAAAGCACGAGAAATTGTGAGGCTAAATGCACACGGACTTTCACTTCAACTTCCACGCGCGTCTACTAAAGTAAACGTAAGGCACTTTGAAGAACTACAATTCCCATCATCCCCTGCGCGTAATGTAGTTTCACATAAACGAGCGCGAGCATAAAATTAAAATAGACCTATACGAAAGTGTCATTCATTATCAGTTGTTGAAAGTGGTTCAACCTTATAGTTTTATTTTGAATTTTAACAAGAGCTTTTATCAAGTGTTCAAATTTAGGAACAATAAAAAAGTGTTGTCGTTGTCTACTAAATCGAAAAACTTCGTTTTTGTTGATCGAAATAAAAGCGGAAATTAAAAAAAAAATTATAATATATTAAATATTAGATAAAGTACAGACACTGAAAAACTAAAAACATAAATGACGCAAACTTAAACTTAAATAAACAAATTAAAACATATACAATAATTACAATATGCATTGTGTTTACTGACATTTTGAATGTCTGTCTTTTGTGATATAGTTATAATACGAGCGCAAGCAGAAGACTCTTATTATGAAATGTACACAAACAGCACAGCGTCCTCCCCTAGTGAGGTGGAGTGAAATGACACGTCTCTTACTTAGATTATAAATATATGTTCATTGCTGTCATTGGTTTTATGCACCCATATCATTTATTACATTGATTCAAATAATATGCGGAAGTTTAGAAATAAATTCATAATTATTATGTTGCTTATGTGACGTTTTGTCCTCCTCCGGTCCAGTTGGCGGCAGCTGCACAGTGCCACATCAGAACAGTGTGTCCCGCACACACCGGCAGCTTATGAAGGCTTCACCGGTTTAACCTCAATCGGTTACAGCGGAATCGCCGGGGAAAGGACTATTGTTTCAGTGGATGATTATCTTGAAGTCGAAATATGACACTTGAACCACACGGATTTAACGCACTGGAAACCAGCAGACTCGTTTACTCGTAGAGATGACAGCGAAGGCTCGCTCGTCACAGTGTTAATCGTGCTATTCGAGATTAAGCGTCATCGTTTTACTCGCATTTATTAATAGGTAAGCTGTATTTTGATGGCCGTGTCAGGAGGCGCCCGGCGGATCCCGATGGGTGTGCGGACATTCAGTGAGTTTCTGGAGATAGCGACGGTCGGACCGGGTCGCTCCAACAGCAGCCCGTATAAATACAGAGAGAGGATACAGCACTGGCCCATCAGGTACAACAACATCGCGAGTACATTTTAGCAGCCCGCTATAAAATATGCAAACGTTTAATAGATTATATAAGGTGCTTCCATTGAAAGATTGATGCATCACATTGCTGAACAACTGTTTAAACAAAGCGAGCTGGAAAATCCTTATAGAGCACCATAGCATCCCCTTGAATACCATATTTACCACTGTTATTACTGGAAAAGTGCGGTAGAAAAGCTTAATAAAATGCTTCAAATAGTGACTATATATATACACACACACACACAATCTTATTTTAATAAAGATATGTTTGGCCTCTGTGACAAATGATATTGTTTATTAAAATCAACAGTTAAATAAAATAAAATTTAAACAAGGTATTGGTATAGAATCAAGAATGAAAAGGAATATCAATGAAAATAGAATGCATACAAATAATAGAAATGTAAGGACAAATTATTTTTATGATAATGTAGAATTTTATCATAAATCCTGTAATAAACCTCCTTATAAACAGTTTAGAAAAGGATAAAACGGTCAGTAATTAATTATTCTACTTCTATTCTTTTAGAATTGAAGATTGTTACAGTAGTATTTTATGGTGACCTTGTTTACTGGCTCAGAATGCTTATAATTACTGTATTTTACATCCATTTGAAAGCATGGCATCTGTGAAAATGCTTGATGTCATGGTAATATCATATTTGTGTGGATATGCATCATGAAATTTCACGATATATGATTCTACCGATCATTCGGTACCGTAGTATCAATGCTGACCATTTGTGTGTGTGTGTGTGTGTGTCTATTGCATGCATTGCATTTATCAGAGCCTCGAATTGTTTTGCATTTCAGACACCTGTCCTCCTGCGGGATCTTGATGACCCGTCATCCTCGTGCTCTCTGTCTCTCCGAAGTGGATTTGACCCCCACTCATCACAGGAGATCTTTCATCAGCCTCACCAATAAGAGAAAGGAGTATTCAGAGAGAAGAATACTAGGGTAAGTCGACTAACGAGCGGGTTAAGATTGACCCAGTGACTCATCTGAACAATGACCTCTTCTTGTTTCCTCGTGGAGAAGGAAGGCAAGCTTTTGTGGTGTTGAATAATAAATTAACAGGAAGTATTGATCTAGTGGAGGTGGAGCAGCTGGAAACAGGGACATAATTACTGAACCGGTAATAAAAGAAAATCTGAATGAATAAATAGTAGTACCTAGCAATAGAAGTAGAACATAACCCATTCAACATCTGTATTTATGTTGTGTATTTTACTGCAGTGTAAGTTTAGTATAGTTAGCAGTGCTTTGCTTTACCCTGTGTTTTGGTCTTTAGGTACTCAATGCAGGAGATGTACGATGTGGTAGCCAACGTGGATGACTACAAACACTTTGTACCGTGGTGTAAAAAGTCCCAGACCATCATGAAAAGAGCCGGTCATGCCAAAGCTCAGCTGGAAGTGGGCTTCCCTCCGGTTCTTGAGCGATACACTTCAATGATAAGCCACGTTCGTCCTCATATGGTCAAGGTAAGCCTCCTGTGCGTTCCACTGCATCATCACTTGAATGAAATGAAACGTACGTTTTATGATGAATTCCGTTTCCTATTTCAGGCAGTGTGTTCCGACGGTAAACTCTTCAATCACTTAGAGACGATATGGCGGTTTAGTCCCGGGATTCCCGGCTATCCTCGCACATGTACTGTAGACTTCTCTGTAAGTATCTCCACTAAGCCCCACCCCCCTTAGTTACTGCTGCTAGGTCTGGCAAGCTTCAAACAAAAAGTTCTGCACAGTTTCAGGGGGTAGAAATCAGTATACAACTATCCAAACGTGCGAAACACTTTCATTCATTTTAATCCGACTAACCCTTAAACACATGTTTGGCATTCGTGGACAGCAGTGTTGTTTTAGTTTACCGTGGTATTATTGGTTTAGCTTTCATTTTTATTCAAGATTCAAAAGTTTAAAGGACTGGTTCACCCAAAAATGAAAATGCTGTCATTAATTGCTCGCCCTCGTGTCGTTCCGAACTCATAAGACCTTTGTTCATCTTCAGAACACAAATTAAGATGATATCAGAGAGCCATCTGTTTTTGTTGTTGTAAACTCACCGTGTCTCTTTCTCTCCGGCTGGTTTGTTTTTCCTCAGGTCTCTTTCGAGTTCCGCTCATTGCTGCATTCGCAGTTAGCGACCGTGTTTTTTGACGAGGTGGTGAAGCAGATGGTGGCAGCGTTCGAGCGGAGAGCGGGGAAACTCTACGGGCCCGAGACGAGGATACCCCGCGAGCTCATGTTTCACGAGGTCCATCAAACGTGAGGCGCACCTTCACACGGGACTCACCTGGAACTCACGAAACCAGACGCTTACCACATGACAAATCAGATCACTAGATTATTTTGTGATGGTACGATAAATACCATTTACTTTTAAACAAAAAAACAAATCAGTTCGCTTGAGGCATTGCGCCTCAAACTTGTATTTTTTTGGTTTGCTCTTTGACTGTGAATGAAGATTAATTGATCATTGCAACTTTGACAGGGAAGATTGGAGAGGTTTCGATACGGTTTACTCGTTCAGTCCTGCTGTGGGTGTATTGGGGCCAAATCTTGATTACCACACAAAATACTTTCGATTTGTACCTCAGCAAACAATAAAACATGTACAGCACAACCGTTGTTTACTTTCCCCTTGCGTATGTGCAGCCGCAGCCGTCTAATATTTGTACGGTCTCAATTCGGTATTATTTTCTGTGGTGATCAAGGCACAGATTAACGCAGAATCTATATCCAACTCGATACGCTTGAATTTGATCACACTCACAGTGAGCGACTTGACTTCCACACTGCACTGAATTTAATATATATTCATCTCTAGACGTCGCACTCGGAGGTGACTCCAAACACAAATGTAAATATACTAAATATGAATTATACAGTTAGAGTGACGTCAAAGTATTTATCCTCATAGACAACAAAAATATTTGTTCGTAGAAGTAGTGTATTGTACTGAAGGATTGTGTTTAGCATGCAAAGGATGCAAACTCAGGGCTTTGGAGAAATTCAAGTGAAATAAAGATACCGATTCAGCCTGTCGTTCCCTGTTAGAGATCCCAGTGTGTGCCTGTTCATGTAGGCCGTGCCATTCCTGATTTGTTGCTACGTTCATGTTTAAACACTACTGTATTTGTGTATTGTTTGTGATTTCTCGAGAAGCTACGGTATGAGCTGGCAATTCTTCAGATACAAGCAAAGCGGACGTTTTTCGTTCTTTTTTTCACATTTATTTTATGAGATTTTATTTTTAGCCATTTCAATGCCTTATCTAAGTGCTCATAAATGACTCGTGCCACCTGTCTAAGAGTCTTCCGTGGAAATAATGTCCCCTTTAGTAGATAGCTTTGTTAGATGTCTGTTAAGTGAGAATGTTTGCTTGAAGAACTGTGAATAAGAACCAAAGAGGTGAGCAGTGCTTCATAAGAACCAGAGCACAGTTTTGGGAACTAATTCTCTGAAATGAATGTCGTCTGTTCAGTAAACCGTAATTCTCTGTCAGCAGGCCTGTCGTCAGTGTTAAGATCTTGCACAAGGAGTTCTTTTAATTTGAGAATCTATAAATCTATTTCCAAACTCATTTTTGTGTGCGTTTTACTGAAACCGCTTGGGATTCATTTGGAGGCAGATCTTACCTCAGAGCGGTAGCTTTATGATTGTTAATCAGCTGATTTACACTAGGATCCCACGCTGAGGAGATGCATGAGCACTTGTGAAAACGTAACAGTGGTGCAGCATTAAGGAACAAAGAATACAAAGTGAAGGCGGCAGTGGAGGTCCAGGAAATCTGAGGAAGGTAGTGGTATCTGGGTCGTGTATTTATAACACTTGGAGAGATTGTAGTGGAGTTTCTTATTCATGCTCTCCTGACATGAAGATCTTTTCCTTGCAGCTCTTTAATTAAAAAATCAATCCATTAAAGAGAAATGAGCATATTTAGATCTTCAGACCATTCATGCTGGCCATAATTTGAGTGATAACCACATCTACTGGATGAAAATAAAAAATCTGACATCATTCACTGAAGCCATGTCTTTCCAAACCTGTATTTATTTCTTCATGCTATGTAACATAAAAGATATTTTAAGAAATGTATTGGTGTTTTCTTTTTATTCTAATGCAGTCTTTGGTATTTTTAGTATACATGCATAAATATATATTTCTGTTTCTATATAGCGTTACATTTAATATTTTATTTTTATTACAATTACCTAAACCCATTTCAATAGTTACACTGCTCCATTGTTGCTTGGTTCCCAACGTGTTACCTCAGAAAAGGTCAGGTATTTAAAACTATTGTGCAGGGCCCAGATTACTTTAAATTGAAGACGAACCTTCCAAGTACATCACAATTATGAAGTATAAAGCATTATATCAACTTCACTACAAAAAACAGTTTCCAAGAAAGTTGTTTTTTATTTCAGCGTTAATTGAAGAACCGTTCAGAGACCAGTTTTTAAAATAAATAAACTCTAAAGAACCTTTGTGCATTGAAAATGTTTCATTGATGCTAAAGAAAACCACTTGATTTCTGGTAGCCAGAATTTTGTCTCTCATAAGCCCTATTCGGACGGGACTAGTTTTACAGGGGGTCGTTAAAGAAAGTTTTGTTTCATAGATGTACTTGGTGATTTTAATCCCATCCGAATCTGCCATGTCTGTGTTTTTCTCTCACAACCTCTGTGATAATTCCAGAGAAATTACCTACTGTTTTTCAGCAAACTCAGTGCTCCTCTGAGAAAACTAATACCGTCCGAATGCGATGTCGGTGATATATATTTTTTTGATGTAGAAAAATATAAATAAACACAAATAAAGAGCCAGATCACGTAAACTGTTAAGACGGACTATTGTAATATCAGTATCAGGTAAGATTACTCGCGTTCATTTCTGCACTCGGTTACATCTGTTTTAATTATCAAAATTAAACATGTGTTTACTACAAATAAAAACATAATAGTTAAAATAGAGTAACCACACATTAACATGTTTTTTTTCTGTACTAGACATTTAGCTTCACCATGGTCTTTGTGATTACACTTATTTTAATCAATCCGAATGACTATAGCAATGGACGCATACAGAGCGCGTGATCTCTGTGACGCCCAGACGTACAAAACAGACCCTTTCACCTCTGTAATAAACACGGAGGTGTGATCATGGGCGTCAGGTGATAACGATCGAAACTCAAACGTAGTTTAGAAAACTAGTTCCGTCCGAATAATGGTGCGTTCACACCGGACGCGAATAAATCGCGTGTAGTTTTGAGTTTACTCGCTTCATTCGCGCGTACAACAGACGAGAATTCGCGGCATGAGAGGGGCTTCTGCCAGGCGGCTCCAGTCTCTGCATTGGTGGAGGGGAAAACAGCAAAACATT
>JAUMHQ010000089.1:13743762-13762261 GCA_032361165.1 Enteromius paludinosus | reverse complement strand
TCACCTACATCTTGGATGCCCTGGGGGTAAGCTAATAAACATCAAATTTTCATTTTTGGGTGAACTATCCCTTTAACAAAGCTTTGTACATCTGTGTCAGAATACTCACATTAACGTGTTAAATGAGTAAGCATGAGAACCGCCAGTGGTTTGGAAACGGATCACTGTATAATGATCCCATGCTTAACTACGGAGCGCTCATAATCAGATCTATTCATTTTACGATCCTGCTACTAGGCTTTTATTTTGACTTTTTTAAAACCCTTTTCAGTCAGGTGAAGAAGCTGACATTTTAAGTGTCATTTGCACATCCCGCCGACTAATAGACGCATTTTGCGGTATTAAGGTTAACGATGATCATTAATTAAAAGAACAATCAATTATGGAAATTCTTGAAATCTGAAAACCCCTTATTAAAAACTCACAAAGACTACCTTAAATGAAACCGATTAATCACCGGAGAGGTTTGGAAAAATTAACAAATCATGTGGTAGCTGTGGAACTCACACTTATTTGTACCACAGCTCCCAGATTCTTATAATAAATGCGTATTATAAGTGTTTTTGGACCTTGCAGGCATGTCAACCTGTTATTGGATAACTCGCAAAACCAAAATATGATATAGTATGTTTAACAAATAATAATAAATGAAGTATTCCTAAAATATGATTTAACTATTCTTTATACCATTTTAACACCAAACAATAATTGTTCTGATTTTGTCCCCTCTAACATTGTGACAAACTTCTAAAAAAAGTATCAATATAAAGCCATTTGGAATTAATTACTTTATGAATACTTATAACCTGGCTTAAGCCACATTTCATGGTATTGTGTGTGTGTGCATACCTCATCGGGGTCGAGCACAGACGTCTCGTACACTAAACCCTTCATGCCTCTCATTCCTCCATAAACCTGTCAAAAACAAAAACACTCAAATATGATTAAAATACCTATGTCAGCACCTTTTTCTGAGCTATAACCAGCCTTCCATCTCACTGGCCTCTAGTTCTTTTCTCATATATAGGACTTTTCGCACTGCAAGAAGTAATTCCTAGTACCCACTTTTTGACCTGTTTGCACCACAAAAACTAGGAATGATTTTAGTTCCAGGAACTAAATAAGCTCTTATTTCAGAGTAGGGTCTAAAAAGGTACTAGGACCTATTAGTGACATAAGTGTACACTGATTAGTTAAATGCACTTGAAAATGCCCTCACCTGCCATGATTTAAAACGCTGTGTAAACATATACCGTGGATCAAATAATTTTTTTTATGAACAGACTGCAGTGCAAAAGGCCTCAGGTGCCGTTTAATCTACAATATAGAATAACTGGCAGTAAGACAAAGACCAAATGACTCAGCTGAAACAACGTCAGGAGAGCTGCAGCACTCACACCACAGCCTGAGGGACCTTGACAAAACCACCGCTCAATCAGAGGGCACAAACTATTACTGTGTTTGTGGTGGTTTGCACCACTGCATCATGTGAGTTCGGACTGGTCAGACATGTTAAGCAACATTGCTTGTGACATCCATCAGATAACATGCAACCTAGATGAGATCACCAGTTAGATACCCTAAATTTAAGCCTGTAGAAAAAAAGCACTATACACACAAAACATATGTTTCTCTCACCATGTCCACTGTGATCTGACCAATCGTGGTTTTGCCATGTTGCTGTTTAAAGTTCTTGATCCTGCTCTGTTCTTTAGGGATGAGGTCTGCCAGGACGTCTTTCAAATTCTGCATAAGGTCAAGGGAAGAAAAGCTTTCTGTTAGTGGATCAGGCACAAACAGATTTAAAAAAAGATTTAAAAAAAAAAAAAAATAGACTTGCTATTCATCACATGCTTTTTCATCAAAAGCAAGGCTGTGATCGAATCTCTGTAGTGCGATTAAAAAAAATCTAAAGCATGGTTCTGGTTGTGATCGCTGTGATGCAGTTACATACCGTGGATGCGCTGACATTTCTGGCAGCCACAAAGACACATGCTGCATTCTGGAAGAGAAAGAATTAAAATTTTGTTAAAAGATGCAATGCAGAGAAAGCTGATCATCATAACAACCTGGGCTAGCAGTCAGATTACCCTGCAGGGCAGGTGACTTTGGTTGCACAATGAAGTATGTATCAGTTGGTGATTTCTTTGTATTCAAATTACAAGCTTCTATTTTCAACAGGCTCTGACGTCAAAATCCCAAGAAAACATAGAGCTATAGTGAATGCTACATGTAGCACAACAAAAACTTTAAGGCATTTTTCGATCCTAACGTTTTTACAACTTCTTGATTAGCGGCTGCTTTTGTCTACGAGAGTTACAGCACATTTACCAGAGGTGAAGTGTGTCTTGAACTATTACTACCACTGTGCCATACATCACGACCGCCTTATTTAGGGTTCAATACAATTTAATCATAGCAAAGACTTACACAATGACAATATTTCACAGAAACATAAAAAGGAGCTCAGGTGAAAGAGAACATGATGAATTCTGCAGAGGCAGGTGTATGGATCCAACTGCAGAATTGCATCAGGAAGAGTTATGAGTTTATCTGCATGGCCCGACCATTTTATACACTGAGACGCATCCTTCACTTCTATATATAGCTCTAGATTAAGAGCCATCTCTGATTGACTCACAGCAGGACCGGATTGAAACTGCCACTGCAGAATGACTCAAGAACGGAAGTAAAGCCAGATCAGATTGGCATGACATGTTGAGAGATAAAAAATAAAAAAAAGAGAGAGAGCTTGTTTATAGCAAGAAGCTACAAGCTGTGGACATATGATATGTATTTTCATAACTGTATATTTTCCTATTTTATGTGACTTTCATATCCAAAAAAAAAAAAAAAAAATCACTAGTGCACTCCAGGCTTCCTTTCACCTTAAGGGTCAGACTGAGCTGGATTACATAGGGAATGATTGCGCCTTCCTGTACAAGAGCCAATGCTTCCTACACCACGGGTCTCCTGATCGTCATGTGGGTCAGTGCTCTGACACCAGATACCCGTCACTCTACTCTAAAGCGATCATTGACACACCACAACATACAGTAGCTGTGAGACCAGAAAAACACTCCAATCAGGTTTAGAGCTCATTTATGGGGCAGCATGTATTGTTCTTGATAAGTTCCTGTTAGTCTCTGACCTTCCTGCGAGTCTATCTGTGGGAAAGGTGAGGCTACCGGCAGCTGTCAGCTTGAACCCGGAGTGAGCTCAGAGGAGGGCGATTACATAAGCTTCTGTAGTAGCTGAATACTTCCAGATATGCCAAAAGCAATGCACTTTACATAAACTACAGATAAATATGCAATAGAGTACATTCTAAAAAAAAAAATCAACTTTCTTTTCTGGACTTGTATAAATTATAACATTTTTGTGAACGTTTCCAGCAATTCACTACCTTGGTTATTTAAAAAAGGGGGGGTTAATTAAAACCTGCTGTCACAGACACTGAAAAGTCTTCATGCAATTTTCCACACAAAAAAAAAACGTTCAAGTATTTTAAACAAGTGAAGATAAGACGACGCAAATATCAGAGTTTTACTACTATAAAGACAAATTGCTAACACACAATATTTTTTCTTGCAGTTTGAAAAAATAAAAAACGAATTATATGCATAGACATTTTAACTCTTAATTTGATCACTTAAAAGCTCTTTATGTTCCTCTCAAATTGCACCAGATTGATGCATTTAACTTTAAAATGTACAAAACTGTGGGGAAAAAACTGATATAATGTAATATATAGAAAACTGTTATTATGAATGATCTAGTAATTATTTATCTTAAATCTCTAGATTACATTTTCTGAAGAATGAATGTGAATGGGAATATGATCATGTTGTATGCTAAATAACCTTCAAGGTAACAAAAGGTTGCGGAGGATAGAGAATGTGCACAGACTATTAGCCAGACTGCAACCTTAGACCATTCTATGACCTTTGACTCAGTTTTTCTATTATACGGAGCAAGCCAATATGCAGAATAGATGCAAGGACCATGTGTTAGCAGGGGTCACTAGAAATACCATAAGAGGGAATTTCAGGACAGACAAAGCACTCTTTGTCAGCTTTAGGCAAGAACAACACATAAAAGACTGACAGGTAATGCTCTAATAACTGCTCTCTACATTGTTTTTTCCAACACTCAAAGCAGACGACAGGTGGACAGCTGTGTCAAGACAGGTCAGACATGCTTGTCCACCATCTGAATGCTTGAAAAGGAACGGTGCTTTATAGTACCACCACTGCAGAAATATCCTCTCACATACACAAGCAAATATCTGCTCTGTCAATTAAACCTACCTACTTTAAGTGTCCAGAGTATTTACAATGCCTGATCAGAGGTCTGAACACAGTTACCAACAAATAAAAAAAATTACATAAGTACAGTACAAAAATTCACCTCGACCTCAACTATAAACTGTCAATGAAAAGATTACATAAGTGTCATACACAGCAGAAAAACTGCTGAGAAACTCTTCACTGTGTACAAAGGTCATCTAGGGATGTGAATGGAGCCTTAACCCTAAATAACAAGAGCAGTAACACATTTTCCTATAAAGTCACTCAGACAGCGAAACAGTGGTTTTTATCACTATAGCAATAAAAGAAAAAGTGATCTTATGAGAGAACAGCTGACACAAACCTCCAGTTTCTAAAGATCATGCATGCACTTTGACACACCCTCCACTCATTTTTGCTAAAGACATCACAAAACACAATCTAGTCAGAAGTTAAACGCCATCAGTCACACACAAGGCATTTCAGATTAAAGAACAAAACTTCAGAGGAATCAAATTTGTGTGACTTGGAAAAATGGAAATCACAGCACAAACCCAAACAAGTTACTCAGGAAACTAGTCTTGCTCAACGTTCACATAACACAACTTCAATAACCACATATGATCACAAGACCTTTTATAAACTAGAACAGGGGTTTTAAACAGGGGGCTTGGGAGTACATGTGTTCAAGGAAAGGTTAAGAACATTATGTAGAGTACTATAAACTATTTTACATGAACATAACATTTGTTCACACATGGCATATATTGTGTCTTTCTACATTCAATTTTAATATGCGAGACGCTTTAGATTTGAGGATGACCACATTTTATGTACCTTAAGTACATTAAACCATGATGTAGGCCTATACGCTGAATAAACCCTATAGCCTTTTAATGGTGTATTACAGTGATCTAGCAGCTTTGCAAACTATTGAAGCCTGGTCATTAATAAATTAATGACAACTCTGAAGGTCAATTCAACCACAGAGAACAAGAAAAAATACTGATCTGTCAGACTAAACAGGTGCAGATCCCAGATGTCAAAGTGACTGGTCAAATTTAGTTAAAGTGCTCAGTGTCCTGTGGAATGAGGCTCGTGTGCATATTATCAACCATGATAGGACCAAATATATTATATCGCTTTTCTTTCTCAGGTATCTTTGAAGAGCTCAATGACACAGTTTTAAAGCTAAAACAACTTTACATTAGCTGTGTTTCCAAAAAATAATCAATTCCCTACTTTGACAACATGTTTGGGTGCGTTTTTAAAGTTAAAGCAAATTTGTAACGTTTGACAATATTTTCTGACCGCCTATGAGGTTTAAAATTGCTATCCGTGTTCTCACTTAACTAGGTTTAGAAAAAAAATACTTAAAGAAGGGAGCATATAAAGATAATATTTATTTATAGTAGTACTCAAAACAGATGTTTAATAAGGTTTTTAATATGAAATCTGGCTGTCTTGTTACTAAGGTAAGCTATGCTAAGCTAAGCTAACCGGTAGCAGCCTGTGTTTTCTTCACTCGATTTAAAATAAAACTTTCCTACCTTTGAACTGAGGAGCCTTGGAGCTAGTCTGCTGATAGAGAGGAACGACATTGTTATCGTATGTGTGTATAAATATTGCAAGTGCTTCTTTATCGACCCCTGCTTGAAGGTGCCCCTCTCGATACCGTGCTCGCAGTGAAGGTTGAAAAAGGGACTCAGGCCCTGTTGTAGGCGCGGTTAGAGTGAGTTAGGCTCTGGTGATGATAGAACGGCGTTCGCGCGTTATGATTGGATGAAGTTGGAAAACCTGATTTTGATTGGTGAAGCGTCTCATCGCGTTTTGATTTGATTGGCCCAGGAATGGAACGTACATCAACTATTCAGACGTTTCGGCTGTAGGTTGTTCTTTAAACTGCCTGACTAGAAATAGATTGACAGATCTATCTTGACTTGAGAAAAAGTCACATGCGTTTTTTTCAGGAACCTTGATATTTTAACAAATAAGAAATGTATTTCCAGATTATCATTGTTTCATAATTTAATTATTTTTAATAAAGGTTTGAATTATGCTGCTTCTGGTCAATATCAACTAACGTTGGTCTGATTAGTGAGTCATTCCTTTGGCTGTATCCTAAAATTACGTCAGACTGCATATACACAAAGATTTCAGACTTTATTGGAAAAGGGTCATTAAATACAAATATATAGATACAGAGGCTCAAGGACGTTCATTTCAGACTTCATGCTGCCTGTAACATTGTCATGGCTCTGGCAGGAAGAATTTTCTTGGACCTACAGCACAACAGGACATTCTGGGATATGTAACGTTAACTTGCTTAACGTTAGTTGCATCACAATGTCAACACACAAAACGTACAAGGTTTCTACATACACATTTCAGCAATACATGAAGGTCACAAAAAATAATTTTTTGGATGGTGAATGAAAGCCATGTGGGACGGCTGATATCCAGATGATATCTCTTAACCTAGCCTATTTTAATAGTCATTTTGTCCAGTTTGTTTTTGCATAAGCTTTATGATGTTTAAAAAATGTGATGAGCTGGTGAACTTCTCGATAAAACCTGCATATACTGGTGTACACTACTGGTCAAAACTGTGGGGACGGTAAGAATTTTATGCTCACCCAAGGCAGCTTAGTCAAATATGCAGAAATATTGTGAATATTATTGCAATTTAAAATAACTGTATATATATATATATATATATATATATATATACACAAATAACTTATTCCTGTGGTGGCAAGTTAATTTTAACTGCTTCAGTTTCACATAATGCTTCAGAAATCATTCTAGTATCAATAAATAATATTTATTTTTAATATCATTGCTGTGCTGCCTAATATTTGTGTGGAATTACTTTTTTATTCTTTGATTAATAGAAAGAAAATAAGAACAGCATTAATTTAAAATGTAAAATTACTTTTGATCATTCTCTCCTTGCTAAATCAAATGATTAATTTCTTTTAAAATATCTTACCGCCCCAAAGTTATTGAATGGTAGCTTATATATAAAAGCATATATGCAAAAACATGCTGTTTTGGACATTGTCTATAAAAGCACTCTGATTTTTCCAACCGTTTAACCAAAATGTACCATGTTTAGTTTTTTTTTTTGTGTCAAAAATATTAATTAACAAAACCCTGCATAAAGAGTCTTAAACATAAACATAAAAAATTTACTAAATGCACAAACTGCCACATTCGAGTGGTTGAGCACATTGTAAGCTAAGTTAATACTGAGAGGTTTGGTCACAGAGTATTTGGCACATTTGATCTGTAAACATGAAGTTTTGCATATGCATGACAATGGCAACAGAAAAAAAAAATAGTCTTCGCCTGTCAGTTGAAATATAGTTCCTCTCTGTGTGAAACTGCGCACAGCAGGGCTCGGCGTTTATAAAGAGATATGATGTATGCTGGAGACCTTATGAGGCTTCTGTAAACAGCAGCATGCAGTGTGAGTCATTGATTTTGTACTGTTACAGCAAGGACAGCCCGTGTACTTACACCGCAATACTTTGGAGATGTTAAAAACTTGCTGTATGTGCACACTGTGTGCTTTATGTTAACACACTGTATGCAAATTCTACTTTTTTTTCCCACAAATTACTATTGTGTTTGACACAGAGATTATGAAAGAATCAGAATATACAGCACCATGCAGCCGGTTTGTCATGCATATAAAGAGCCAGGTTCAAATGACATTTTGCAGTTTACATTCAATCAGATCTTCCACAGTAGAGGCTAGTGATAGATCAGATCTTAGATAGATCCGATTTTTGAGATTATCAGCCAATAACAATGTCCCTAAGGCTGATTAACAGATGTGCTAGTTCGGTTTGCTGTCATTGTCTCTGTTTTCATTTTATTCTTCTTTTTTGGCAAATTGTGTAAAATAGGCATTCGTTTCATGTCAGCAATTTAATCTCTGCATCATCATATTATCCACCATTCTTTCCAAATATCAGCATCCGGTTTAGTGTAATTTAGTATTATTTATATAATATGGTGCTTAATCATTTAAATTAATATTTTTTTATTACTTTATATATAGATATATATTCCATCTTTGAACACAGGGTGGCGCTCCAATATCAAATCTGATCAACATGCACCCATTTTACACTTGATCTGACTCAAGTTGTTGATTGCATGGGGTCCTCTACGCATTATACTGTGCGTGATTTCCTGGAAATCTGTATGAACCAGAGCAGTTGTGTTTTCATCTTCCTGGACGTTCAGGAAACATTGAAGGTTGCAGTCTGGACAAAAAACAAACAAACCAAAAAGAACATCCCAAAATTGAGTTTGTGGTAAATAGCTGGTGAATTTGGTCCTCTTGATCTCCATTTTGCTAATTTTTTCCTTTGGTGAAATAACGCATCCTGAAGTTTGACACCAGTACTGGGTACGTATGAGGACCGAGAGCAGACACAGTGGAGGAGATCACTCTTCCTCTTCATCGTCCTCCTCTTCTTCCTCGATGTTGAGGAAGGGGTCGTATTTGAGGCAGTTTTGGAGGTAGTGAAGGAGCGTGCGGCGCAGGTGTTGGTTGCTCCGCTCTTCTCTTAGCGAGTGGCCTTCGTCTGGGTACAGCTGAAGGGTGTAGTTGGCCTCTACCTTCACCAGACGACTCAACAACTCAGCGCTGTGTTGGAAATGTACCCGCGCTAAACACACAATAGTAAAAAAATGAACGGAAATCTACAAGTGATGTATGTGAAGGATTTATAATAATGAAACTAACCATCTGCAGTCCCGTGTATAAGGAGGAAGTTTTCGTCTTTTAGCTTGTGAATGTCATCCAACAAAGACGCAGCCTGAATAGACACAACATTTCAGTCACATAATAGAGACGATTCCCAAATGCACATTTTGTGGCTTTGTTTTTTAGAACTGTAACTTTAAATGTCAAAATAGGACTTAACACAGCCCATAGTGAATGAAAACATCCTGCAAAGTTTTAAATCTGAAAGTGCACCGCGTAGAGTCGACTCTGAACCATAGAAACAAGTCGTTTGTAAAACGAATCCCAAGCCGGTTCATGTTGCCATCGTCATGAAACATTAGCATATTGGCAGCCTACTTGTGAGAAAACTTGATTTTCAAGTTGGTCTGAATGCTAAAAAATTGCTAATTCACATCACACTTTGTTACAATGTTTAATGTTACACTTAGTTTCTCACCACTAACTTTATAACACTATGACTTTAAATCTCACAGTTGCAACTTTCTAATATTGTAACTTTGATACAAATGTGTCTTTGTGTTTTGTACCTGTAACTGTCAAAATATGCTTTTTATACATAATGGCAATCTTTTCCCTGAGGAGTGAAAAAACTATTTTGTAACTTAATAATTGATAATGAATGAAAAGGTTGATGCAAAAAGGTCTACCATGTACGAATGTTCTTCTTTACTTGGAAGGCCCAGATATCTCTCTGAGAAGGCAGCACCTAAAAAACAAATTTTCACACGTAAATGTGAAAAGAAGCTGGATTGCAATGCAGATTACACCATTTATTGCATGGATATGCTTGCAAAAAAGTAGTTCCAGGATATTTTGATCTATACCATGGGACTGAATAATTACCATATCACACACCATGGCATTCTGAAGCACTCAAAAACACTTGTCCAAAAATATTGTTCTGCCATAGTGTATGGAGCTGGAACTCACTATAGAGCTTGAAGTCTGTGATGGGAGCCATAACAGCGGCACATTTGAACATCTGATCGGTATCCGTCAACATCTTCAAACCTAAATAGCCACCGAATCCCTGTGAGGACAAAAAAAAAGGCTGATGTCAGAGCTCTGCAACTGAATACTAAATTCAAAGAACATATCTTAAGTGAGAATATGATGCAATAGTCTACAAAGGGAATCGTTTGCTAAGAACATGTGTATAAAAGAGGCAGGGCCATTTAAAGTTGTTATTTGACATGACGCAATGCATAAACCCTCCGTAACCACTGTAAAAATCTATTTAATGCAAAACGTTAGATAGTTCTTAGACACCAGTGTTCAATAAACAATAACCAAACACTAAGGTTGCTATCTATTGGTATATGCTTTTGTTACATCATTCAGTTTACATTATTTCATTTTATTTTTAGTGCCCTGGGCCTGTTTTTTGACAGCATTGATACAGTTAAAAGTTCAAATGCAGTGCTATGGATGTCTAGAAAAACATTTTAAATTTAAAATAAGTCTAATGACACCAGAATTAAAATGTTATCGACTTGGGTGTAAAGAAAATGGCAAACACGTCTAGCTCCTACATTAAAGAATTGTGTGGAATTACTGATCAAATAATACATTACCCATGTTGCTAGAACAAAGTTCTACCAATCAGACTTGCAGCAAGCAAACTGGATTGTAGTTCTTTCCCTCATTAAAGAAGTTAAATGTTTTGTACCTTTTGACCAATTTCAAGTTTGTCATGTTTTCATTCACTTTGTAGCTCACTGATTTGGTTAATGCTTATAACGCCATCTTGAAGACTTTTTAAAGAGCAGGTAATATGGCATTTTAAAAGTGTCCTAATATTGTTTTGGAGTCCCCTACAACAGGTTTAAATGTATCAGAAAACATTGAATCAGTTCGGATCTTAAAGGTGCTCTTTGCAATCTTGCAAACACTATGGGCACAGGAGGTGGGGTTTAATGCGCGCAAACAAACTTCGGCCAAACAATCGGCAAGAAGAGGTGGGGTTTAATGCGCGCAAACAAACTTCGGCCAAACAATCGTCAAGAAGAGGTGGGGTTTAACGCACCCAAACAAAGTTGGGCCAACCAATCGGCAAGAAGAGGTGGGGTTTAACGCACCCAAACAAAGTTGGGCCAACCAATCGGCAAGAAGAGGTGGGGTTTAATGCGCGTAAACAAACTTCGGCCAAACAATCGGCAAGAAGAGGTGGGGTTTAACGCACGCAAACAAACTTCGGCCAAACAATCGGCAAGAAGAGGTGGGGTTTAACGCACGCAAACAAACTTCGGCCAAACAATCAGCAAGAAGAGGTGGGGTTTAGCACGCGTAAACAAACTTCGGCCAACCAATCAGCAAGAAGAGGTGGGGTTTAGCACACGCAAACAAACTTCGGCCAAACAATCGGCAAGAAGAGGTGGGGTTTAATGCACGCAAACAAACTTCGGCCAACCAATCAGCAAGAAGAGGTGGGGTTTAACGCACATTAAACACCACCTCTTCTTGCTGATTGTTTTGCCGAAGTTTGTTTTTGTTGTGGTGCCCAAAGTGTTTCTTTTGGTATTGCAGCCTCTGTGTTGTTTTTCGAGAGCGGGGTTTTTTTCCAATGTATTCAGAGGGCAGACAGCAAGACAATCAAGGGGTGATGCATATGGTTTGAGATAAAATCGAGCTAAAATCATGCAACATCACATAGAGCACCTTTAAAAGACCACAATTCACCACCATTACCAGTGGTTTACCACTAAAATTCAAAATCAGTCATTATTTCCATTTATTAGGAGTCTTATTTTTTTTTAATTTTGTTTTGTTTTGTTTTTTTCATTACATCATCAAATTGCTCATGAACAAACGGCACTGACTTAGAGCCATACTTATTTTATCAAACTTTTATATATTTTTACAGCATGAAAGTGAATAAATAAATAAAAAAAATTTTTTTTTATAACAATCTCTGTAAGCCTTGGCTGTTAGTAGCCTAATTATTCATTGATCTCATTGGTTAACTTTATTACCACCCTATCCAATTACAATATTAGGAAGCAAGCAAACCAATTAATTAATGACACCTTTTATGTTCCTGCGTGGGAAGTGCTGCAGGTGTTGCATTATGGGACATCAGAATAATAAACATCAAGTGAATGAACACTAAGACCGATATAGGATTGCATTCATCTAGAGTTAAAGAGTCTTTTGTATTTGAAGTGCCCCTTGCACCTTTAATAATTCAACGTCTGCTGATACCTCTCTTTTCCATCCCTCTCTCCCTTTCTCCTCCTCTGTTTCAGTATAAACTGTGTCTATCGTGCGCCACTCAGGGGAGGCAACACAAACGTGAGTCACCCATCTCACAGTTTGTGTGAGCGTATAGTGTTAACACCATATTGGCAGTTCTTGTTTCGTCTTAGCTGTCTTCTTGGCTCTCGCTGGCTAACGTTAACTCTCCTAGCTAGTCGACAGCTCCTCTGTCTTTTCACACAATCGGATCTTCTCGTCTCCTGAGCCGCAGTGACTAAATTAGCCCTGGGACGCCCACTGTACGCTCTCCCGCAAGCAGAGATCAACCATCAATCACTCAACACCATTACTAACAGGTCAGCCTGAGCCTTGTCCTCTACACATGCGATACGAGAAACCAGAGCTATTAAAATGATTGATCCTTCCATCCACACACCTCTGCGGTGGCTTTCCTCCTCATTTCAATAACAGCACGTACTGTATGTTGCAGGTTATTGCATCTCATGTATTAAAAATGCAGCCATGCATCCTTAAATAAATTATACAACATGGCACTTCAAAGCTGCTTATTTCGCAGCTCTTAGCGTGCTCAAATGTGCCGTGACCTTTCAACTGCCAGGGTCTTCATGTCCCGGTTCAGAGGCTGACCCTTGAACCTTAGCTAGCATCTTCCACTGCCCGGCATTTATCAAACAGATAATTAAAGCTCATGGAGAAGCAGGTTCCTCTAGACCTCACCGGGGCCAGGGGTGATATCATTATCCTGAGAACAGAGCTGATGGTGCTGGGAGAGCTTTGTGCTGTGACTCCTCCTGGACCCGGTCATTAAAACAGCCTGCCTTCATTCATTATGGATGTGTTGTGTGCTAGCTTGGGCCTTTGTTCGCTGTAAAACCTGCCTGCCTCTGAAGAGCCAAAGCGTGAGTGATGGGAGAAGAAGGTGTTCGAGGCGAGAAAGAGACAGACGGAGACAGACAGGAGTATCTGCGGAAGTGGGAGGAAGGTAAGAATGCATTAACAGGGCTGGGAAAGCTACTTTGAAAGTCCATATTGCAAAGTTACAGTACAAGTTAATCATAATCTGAAGTAGTGACAGAAAACTACAAAAAAAAGTAGTTAAATATGCAGCAAGCTACAAACAAATCATGGCTACATTAGAGTTAGATAAGGCAGAAATATTCTTAAAAATAGATCAAAATAAATAATTCGGATATTGTGACGAAGGAGAGGGGGGCAAGCGGAACCATGTGCAAGGCTTTATTTACAAACATGGTGGTACAGACTGGGTCAAACAGAGGCGAACAGGTATGGCAGGGGCCCGAGACACAAGAATAGTAAAGAGTGGTAGTGAGGGTCGGTCGATGGGCGTACAATATCCAACGGGGCAAAACCAGAGGGATAAACCAAAATGCAAGACAAGGGTCAGTACACAAGAAAACACAGAATAACAGGATACAACGAAACGCTTAAGACAAGGACAAAACATTCAATACTCAGCGGTTAAACAGATGAACACAAACAGCTTTAAAGGCGCAGACAAAAGGTTAACAAGGGGGCGGAGCTGATTAATCACTATGGAAATTGTGAGAAGAGGCAGAACAGGGGAAACACTGGAACTGTGGGGAAAACACTTCACAAATAAAAGTCCTTAGAGGACAATGCAGAAACAAGACAGCTGTAACACACGTAACCGTTCGGGGTGGAGTTCCCTTTGGTGGAGCTCGAGGGCACTCTGGCTGGTGATCGTAACAGATATAACTATTTGAAGATCCAACATAGGCGCATTGGGAAAATAGGCCTCTATGTATATTTCAGCAAAACTGAAGAAATTCGATGAAATGAAGAGATTAACACTAGAGGCACCGATACCTTTTATTCCTTTTCACACAAATTTACAGAGTTGCAATTAATGAAGAGTAATTTTCATACAATTACTTGAAGAACATCATGTTATAACTTCAAAAGAAATATTAATATGCTGCGATATTTGAAAACTGATGGTTTTGAATGTTAGCATCACACATATCCAGCTTCACATCAATGGGTTTCAATAGAAAGTTTGTTTGGTAGCTCACGAAGTACAGAGATGTATTGTACTTGAGAAGCGAGGAGCTCCTGTTCAAATCCTGTGTTTGACAAAACAGTTCAAATCTGTGTAAAAGGAAATTAAAATGGCACAGTTCCATCAACAAATGTGTTTTTTTATATCAGTTTTGCATGTGTTAACACTATCGGGTAGATTTAGTGTTGAATTTGGTGTAGGGCATATTTCCAACATGATAGAGCAATAACTTTCAGCAACAGTCGTGGATATTCAAATTCTAAAGTGCCACGAAACATACCTATAGCAACATAATAAACATGTGCTAGGGTTCACGCATTGAACCTGTGTTTTAGCACCGCTCAGTGGACATTTCTCTTTGAAAGTGCAGCAAATGTGTAGGAAGGCACATATAAACGGTGCTGCACAAAAAGTGCACAGAAGTACATATTTTTATGAGACCAGGTTGGAATCACTGCAGCTTCCAGTTGAAATGAACATCAGAAGCAGCAAAAGTCTCTACAACTGTTCCTTTTCATACAAAGTATGGTTTACACGTACAGTTTCGATTAATAATTTTCACACAATTAGCTTAGGAATATAATGTAATGAATTCGAAACTATTTAAACATGGATATTTTTGAATGTTAGGGTCACATATCCAGCTTGTGAGAAAAAGTGTTTATTACATTTCAAATATGAATATTTATCTTACAAAAACTTATGGATTTGCTAGAGGGGGCCTTTATTCATCCCCCAGAGATGTGTGAGGCTTTATAACCTTTGCACACACTTCATTCAATGTGTTTTGGATTGTTGAAGTGAAACATCTGCTCACTACAATGATAAAGCATAGAAGTGCCAGGACCATATAACTCTGATTGGATTTGCCCAAAAGAAGAAAATCATATACACCAAGGATGGCTTAAGGGTAAGTAAAACACATGTTCATTTTCATTTTTTTCAATTAGGTTTTACCAATATGCCTCAGATATTTGCTGCAATACTTGAAGCCATGTAATAAAAACACAGCAATACGTGCCTATATCAACAACAACAAAACAACATGCAAGGGCAAATGTATTCATTTATTTAGCACACCTTACTGGAGGTTTCACCTTTAAACTGTCTCAAAAGACCGTTTGATATGAGCTGCTACACTAACATAATATCTTTCTATGCTATTCATATAGTATAAGGTCAACATAAAAGCAATTAGGTTATTGCGTTTGTTTCCCTCAACTCAGACTCATTAAAAAAGAAAGTGATAGTCGCACTACACTAGGACTCATTATAAAATGTATATCTACACTTTTATGACAATAGCTTAAAGGGACAGTTCAAACAAAACTGACAATTCTGTCATCATATACTCACATTGGGAAAAAACCAACACAGTTTCACGACCAATTCATTTGCATTCCTATGAGGTGGCAGATTTGTGCTAGTTCGTACAAATTCATATGGCCTCACTCTTAGGCTACGATTTAAACTCCAGTGACGCGTAGGTTTAGGGGCGGGGTTTGGTGTATTCATAAAAAAATCATACGAATTGACCACTCATAAAATACGAACAATTAAGTAAAAATTGTATGACTTCGTAGGGGTGAGGTCGTACGAATTTATACGAAGTAGCCAGCTCGTAAAGTATGTACGAACTGCTGTGAGACTGGGCAGGAAAAAACATACAGTGGGACCAAGCAACTGCTTGATTAGCAACATTCATTATTTTATGCTCCACAGAAGAAAGAAATCAAGTCTAGTAAATGATGACAGAATTTCATTTTGGGGTGAACTATCCCTTTAACTACTGCCACACTACTGAAAAATCTAGTTATGCGATTAGCGTTGCTATTTTTAGTTAGCTATACTCTCTAACACTGCTTATCAACAATGAAACTCCTTCTGCAGCACCCAGGAAGGAATTATGAGCAGCTTTATTTACTGAAAAACAGTTTAGATGAGGTGTGAGAAGCACTCTTGCCCCCAGTAAACAAGATCGATGGCCCAATCAAAGCAAATTATGGGGCTTCTGGGAGAAAGAACGCTCACACATAACCATTTCAGCCGCATCCCTCCATATCCCTCTCTTTTATTAATAACAAAAAGAGAGCTGATCTTAGGTCAGCTATACTGCTTGTAATAGCCTCATAACACCAGTGCAACACTCAAAACGCTCCTCCACTGAAACGAGATAGAGGCCTTATTACATTAGTTCCTGTCGTGTGGGGACTTAACATGTGTCCGCCGGTTAAATTTGCTGCGGTGGCAGCAGCACGTCGGTTTAATGGGGATGTGATGTTGTTCTGCAGAGATACACCGAAGCTCCATTGTTTCCATGACAATCAGTTATCTGTAAACGCTGCACAATTTCATTCGTGATTTTAATGGGCAGCAATGACATAGACGGTCGCTAAAGACAAAGGAATAGGCCGTGAAAATAGACACACCGACTCTCTCTCTTTCTTCCTCTCACAGTAATGAAATCAGATCTCCTGTGCACTTCAACTGTTTTGAAAATGACTCCGTGGAGGACAACACAAACGTTTCCGTGAGTTGCGTGAAATCAGAGATAGATGGAATCACTTAGTGCCGGCATTCACAATTCGCCGCTTTAGAAGGAAGATAAATAGGTTGTGTGCTGTGGGATCTGTCCACCTTAGCTAAATTCCCTCACTCGGTCTCTCTCTTCTCGCTCTTGTTTCTCTTCTGTTCTGTTCTGCTGATGTATGCAGAACACAACAAACTCCACATGAAAAGGGAGAAAAATTGAAGCTAATTTCCATTAAAAGATGACAGTTTTAATGGCAAACGAGCATGCGAAACTGCCGATAACGTCTTGCGCTAATGAACCAACTCAGCATTTCTTTTCCTTTTTGGGGGGGGTTGCTTGACTGCCAATTACCAAAGCTGTTTTTTTGCTCTCTTTCTTTCCCACATTCTCTCCTCCCAGAGGAAGTTGTTTTTTCCCGACTAGTCCAATTTGTTCCTGTGACCTTTGAACTTTGGCCGGGAGCAGACAATTTATCAAACCATATAAGCGTAACAAAAATCTTATGAATTAAAGCTGCTGTGAGCAATTTCAGCCAGCTTGCTAACTTATGCCAGACAAGCCAGTGCACTAGGCCATCCTTCACTCACACGTCTTCCCTCCAAAATGTGCCAAATGTGCAAACCTGAAAATGTAAAATAAAGACAGGGTTTTTAAAAGTCTTCTTTTAAAAATTTTAAAAAGGGAGTCAGCAAAGGGGAACATATTTCAGATATTTCTTTCAGCTAATAGGGACATATAGGGGGCTGGGCAATGCATTAGGTTTCACTTTATTTTGATGGTCCCTTTAACGTATTCTGTTTTTTTTATAAGTAACATTGCACCGACATATCTACTAACTTTCAATAGAGTGCTAGCAGAGTATTAATAGACTTGTAGGGTTAGGGTTAGAATAAGTTGATATGCACTTGCAAAGTCAGTAGAGCTATTCAATAAAATTTCAATTTTAATTTAGAGCGTCTTCTGGGAGACCATCACAATAAAGAGTTAGCAGATATTAATTAGAGAGTGTACTAATATTCCAATGTAGGTTGACATGTAGGTGCAAAACTCACTGTCAACAGATTGTTCAAAAGGGACCATCAAAATAAAATGTTTCCATGAATTATTGTATACTTGTTAATTGTAAATTAATATTGTAATATTTTTTTATAAAAATGTAAATTATGAAAACAATGTAATTAGGATACAGCTGTTATTGTGTAGCATTAAATTTTGAAATGATCTGCCTTGCATTATAAATCCAGTGCACCATGTTTATTATATATATATTAGGGCCGGGACTAATGTTCTGAAGGTACTTGAAAGTAGGGATGCACCGATCCAGATCGGCCGATATGTTTGCGCATTTTGTCAGTAAAGCCGGTCCTGTAATCAGCAGTAAATGCCATCAGGTGTGTGATTTCACATTGAGCCGTATACTGTATACTACACACAGCCGTTGTTCCTTGACGAGCTGTGCAAATCCACGCTGATAATGAACATGGTTTTGCGAAACTTGTCAGTCGGCTGTGTGTAGTACATAAAGCTCAATGTGAAATCACGCATGGCACAATATTGGTCTGTTGGACTTGGTGGAAGAAAAATAAACAATATTTTGTTGCTTAAGCTTATGTATTCAGTCATTATTCAATGGTATACTAAAAATCCATATGAAA
>JAUMHQ010000089.1:13717976-13729311 GCA_032361165.1 Enteromius paludinosus | reverse complement strand
GCAGTGTTGTTATTGAGAAGCTCGGGCAATAAGGTTGTTAAAACGGAAGATTGTCGAGGCTTAAGACGGATGAAGGACGACAGTACAAAGTGCAAGTGTGAATAGTGAACCGCAAATTGACGCTCTTCAGTTTTTAATATAGTCAGAGTGAAAGACTTCAGTACCCACGTGTCACTGATGCAAAGTGCAGTTACTCCGAGGTAATTGTTGTCCCACTTTCCTGAAAAATAATTTGTCACACTACATGAGACGCGTTAAAAAAATTTACGTAATTAACGACAAAAAAAACATTAACGGCGTTAACGCGTTATGTTTGACAGCGCTAATATATTTATTTATTTTTCGGTGGACTATGCCTTTACGATTATTACAAGATTGTACACATACACCTATAAATATCTATTTATATAAATATATCTATTTAAACAGATATGTTGGCCCATGTAAGCACTTTAATGTTTCCCGTGTAAATTTCCCACGTTTAGTTTCTTTAAATTCCTTTTTATTTACATTTGGTCACCTAACAAACACTTTAATCCAAATCAGCTTGCAGTTAGAAACATTACAACCAATATTACGTCCTTGCTTTATGTTTGTTAACACATTGTTATGTTTAATGCTGCTATTTTGTAGCAAAATGAGGTTTTAAGCTCCAGGGACTAACCTTGTAAAATAAAGGTTTAATTAAATCCCGCTCTCGGATGATTTTTCACCAGGAGATACTGCAAAGTCAATTACAATCAAGGACAAAAATCAGCCTGGAAGCTATGCTTGGAGGGAAGATTCATTTTCCAGCAGGACGACGACTCAAAGGAAAAACAATGAAGAATGGCTTAAATACAGAAGGTTGGTATTCAGCACAGCCTGAGCCCAGACTTGAATCCAATTGAAAATCAGCAGTAAGACCTGAAATTGCTGTCCACTGGCATTCTCCATCTAATCTGGCAGAGCAGAAGCATATTTGCGCTGAAGAATGGCCAATAATTCTACAATCTAAATGCGGAAAGCTCACGCCGACAAACCCAGGATAATACAGGCTGCACTTTTTGCTGTGGAACTACGAACAAAGTATTAAAGGGGGTTGGGGAAAACATAAAAAAATTAACTATCAACTACAACACTTTATCACTGAAGATGTAATAAAATCTACAGTGAGTAACATCAAATCCCTCTCAATAATCCATTGCACAGTGTTGCCTCAGAGCAACAACGCCACTTTCTTCAGTTTGCAAATGCATGATGCATTTAAAATGCCTATAAAAGGTATAATAAATGAAGGAATCGCTCTGAATAAACGACTAAAACCTTTATTTTTTGTGGCACTGCATCCATTTTGAAGCCTTATCCTGGCATTATGCACAGATTCAGACGCTCATAAAAGCATCTGTTCATATTGTTCGTCCATTAAAAACATTTGTTAGAAACTAAACTTGATTTTAAAACATTCAGAGTCATGAATTATTCGCATACCATGAATTGCGCAAACGTGTTTTTTTTGCCTACAACCAACACTGCGACAGTGAAATGAATACAAACCATTTGCAATGTTTTTAACATTTAATAATACACCCAATAGGCGTTCTGCCATGTGTTTAGGAGGATATTAAAAATGAACACCACTATAGCCATAGCCTGCGCACTGCATCTGTGCCATTGTGGACACATGATAATTAAAGATAAACTTCACCTGCTGTTGTGGGAGTCTGGAGGAATCATCTCTAATGTGTGTGCTGGACCATATAAATTCACCACAAACAGACTGGCTGATGGGATTCTGGAACCCGCCTGAACACAGAAAATTATTTTAACATCATCAAACCAAAGGCTAAATGCTCTTGCAGCCAATAAATATATTTGCATTAATGATTCATTATAATCTTGCACTGCGATGTTGGATTCATTTTGAAGTTATTTCACCTTATAAAACAAAATAGTTGGCTGCATGTCCACGATTCTTACCTTTGGATACGGGTAGAGGACATTAGAAGGGTAGATCCCGCCCAGGAAGTGATGTATCTCCATAAAAGGCGTTGCTGAGTTGTTAATAGATAGATACGCCAGGCGCGCGCCGTCTTTTGCCCACCAGAATGCAGGGTATTTGAGCAGTATCTCCTCTAAGTTATAAAAAGGTGAGACAGAAATGAAATTTTGATGAGGCTAATTAACCTGTATGTAGACCGACGCTGGTCATCATAAATCTCATTTACCATCTCATTGTGTATTTATGAGACCAAATGAGATAATAATCTCTTCGTGAATACTGCAAAGACTTCAAGGGGTTGTCAAAATTGTCTCAAAGAAACACATTAAATGAAGGCGACTCATTAAAGTGATGGACTGCAGTGCGAGTGTTTTGAAGGGGACAACACGTCCAAGATCACTGACCCTCGTAGGTCCAATCAGACAGTCCATTAAGCACCATTCCGTTTCTCCCCGTGGCTGTCAGACGCATCGCTTTGCTAGAAACATCTGGCTTGTAGTAGATGTCATTTTCAAAGACATAGACCTGCAGTCAACAAAGAGACGCCGCTAGAATTAATATAGAGAGAGATGAAGACATAATATAAAGCGTTTATAAGGATATTCAAAAATTTAAGAGAGCAGAGTGCATATAAACATTGAAAATTACAGCTTGATAGATGTGCTATGATGCTATGGCCAATTTTTTTCGGACGAAATAATAAATAATAACAATAAGTCATTATTCACCAATCATTCTGAATGCTGCATTTAATGCTACAGACTGTCAAGTCTGACCAAGTCATTAAAAATTATTTAGAAATGAATTTCACTAATATTTTTTTGTTTAATGTGACTGAACTAAATTGAAGAAGCTAACGCTATGAGGTCATGTAAAAAATGGTGTGAAGATTGAAATGTTCATTATTAAATATTGGCAGCTGTTTTATGTAAATTGTTTTAAGTGTGCAGTCTGGCTTAGATAATTATCATTATCTTAAAATAAATCAAATAAGCATTAAATAATATTAGTGCTGGGAAATGCGATTAATCGCATTCAAAATAAAATACATAAAAATATATGGAATATATAAACCCAACATATTTTTCTTAAATATATACATAATACATATCCACAGTACACACATATATTATGCAAACAAAAAAATATATACTGTCGATATTTACCATTTTTGTCAAATTTAAGTCATGCTCATAAAATACCTAAAACCAAATATACTAGACTATACTAACAAAATTGACAAAAAAGTGCACACCATATTAATTAAAACTACCTAAAATTATACCTAAAAAAACTAAACAAAATCAAATCATGGTTATTCTGTTCATTTTTTGGTATGTATGTTAAAAAAAAAGAAAAATAGCAGGCTGTGTTGATTTTCACAAATGGCATGTACATGTTGTTACTAAAGAATAAATATATATAAATAAATACAATCAAACTAAATATTAACAGTAATGACATCAATGATACTAAAATAACACATGAACTCGCTATAGTAAAATAGACAAGGATGGACAGTGGGTTCCTCCTCACCAACTGGTTCCCTTGAGGTCCCCATGCTGCATACTGAAGTACAGATGTATCCTCCTCTGATGGAGTGAGGTCTGTAATCTCCCTAAGACAAGTACACAAAATCACATGCACCAAGACTGAACAAGATTGAACTATTACTTCACAAGCTGCAAACTAGTCAGGTTCTGGGTCATTTTTAGAGAGCTTGAAAGGGTTTGTAAAAACAGCACGATGCAGATGCAGAGTTAATACAAATTGAAAGAGAGGAATACAGACAGGCAGGGGTCTGGTCATGCAAATGAAACCACAGCTAAGGCTAAACGATCAGAGAATTCTGCCAAAACAAGCAAATGGGCTTCAAGACATTTGTTAAAGTTTCACTGCTGATTCACAACCACAAGCAAAAAATCTCAGGCGTTTATCAACAAACAGAACGTAGCAAATCCCCGCCAGGGCATTCGATGAATTTCAGGTTAGTGAAAAAACATTTCATCCAGCAGAGACCTGTCAACTCCAGAACAAATAGTACCTTTCCATACTTTTAAATATTCAATGCCTGATGGATAACCTTGGATACAAGCACAAACGCTGAGGGACCTCTGGACTGGTTTTTGGTTGTGCACATGCCCAGTGCAGGCCATGCAGAGAGGGACCTCCATCTCTACCTACCCGCTGGCCACTGTGTAGATTGCAAAGGATGCTGTGAAGGACTGTGAGAATACCTGGAAAGGGGCAGAGGACATGGTAGATCCCTAAATTGTACAAAAGCACATGTGCATGTATGAAATTGCATACTACCACATATGCTTTCTTTAGTACACTCTTAAAAATAAAGGTTCCAAAGCTGTGTTTTTGCAGTGATGCCTTAGAAGAATCCTTTTTGGAACCTTTCAGTGAACAGTTCCTAAAAGAACCATTTTGATGCACTTTTTGAAGCGCAAATTGAAAAATTGCGTTTGAAAGGTTCCACAGACATTAGAGGTTCTACACTGATGCCAATAAAGAGAGTTTCTTTTTAAGAGTGTATGTCTATTGTGGCCGCATTCAGATTTACAGTGTGCATTTAAAATTTCAGGTTTTCTTAACTTGTAGAATTGTGCAGAATTCAGTGCAATGCGTTCAACTTGACCTTCTATTTGAAACTAAAGTAAATACTGTACAGTAATATTGTAAAATAGTATTACAATTTAGAATAACTGCATTCTATCTAGATATGTGACCCTGGGCCACAAAACCAGTCAGAAGTAGTTTTTTTGTTTTGTTTTCATACAAATTGAGATTTAAACATTTAAATAAGCTTTCCATTGATTCATGGAAAGGGCAATATTTGTCCAAAATACAACTATTTGAAAAACTGAGGATGCAAAAAAAATCGAAATATTGAGAAAATCACATTTAAAGTTATCCAAATTAAGTTCTTAGCAATGCATATCACCAATCAAAATTAAGGTGTAAGAAACAGGAAATTTACAAAATATGTTACATGTTTTTGGAACATGAGCTTTACATAGTATCCTAATGATTTTTGGTATGGAAGAAAAATCTGGGTATTTTGACCCATATAATGTATTGTTGGTTATTGCTACAAATATACTCGTGCTACTTAAGACTGGTTTTGTGCTCCAGGGTCACATATATTTAAAATGTAATTTATTCCTGTGATGCAAAGCTACATTTTCACCATCCATCCATTATTCATTGTCAAATGGCCCTTTAGAAATAATTCTAGCTTAAAGAACAAGCAACATTTTGAAATTTTCTCAATGTTAAAATGTTTTTATTTCAGGATTTTTTTGATAGAAATTTAAAATGAACATCTATTGCCAAATTAAATGATTACTTCATTTTCTTTTTTAATTACTGATAATAACTATTTAAGCATGTTATAAGAGACCATGTGAAAACAATTTTTATATTTGTAAAGAACCTTTATCATTCTATTATACTATTTTAAACAAAAGCCTATCCTTGTATTCCATTCTGAACAAAGCATACGCTCAAATTCAGTTTGCACCACTCATAATCTCTTTCATTCTCTCAATGCATGACAACACAACTGTAGATTCTGGTTAATGGTTCATTTCAATTTCAATTTCAAGCTTCATTCAGCTGATACATCTGAGGAGGACCGTGAACAAAAGAAGCAATTCTTTACCAAACATTTGAATTTATTTCACAATCAGTAGCTGGAAGGAATATTGGATGGGTACATCACATGTATGGGGTCATATGACAGAATGATAGCGGCATTCGCCCGGTCTCAATCAGTTTAATCAGTTTGTTCAGTATCCCTCCAAAAAAAACTGCTTGCATAATATCCACATTTTAGCTCCACTGGATTGGAGGGGGATGACCTAAATCAATAGAAGTGTCCTTTGGGCCTCTAAGGACAATTGTGCTTTTTGGCAATATGGCAGGATAGTATATTACAATGCATTTGGCTATATGAAGATATATTGATTAGTCAGGTCGGTAATGATTCGTATAAAATTAGATGTATTGATTGCTGCAGCATCGGAACAGAACGCAGTGTGAAGACAAGCTTAGAACTGCACTCGATTGAAAGCCTAACAGGATTGAAAGTCAAGCTCTGCACTGCATACTAAAAACAGAACAGCCGACTGTCACACTGGATATCTTGTACTGTTCAGCAGTGATTCTTAACAATCATTTGATTAGGATGAATGTTTGAGGTCAGTAAGACATTGTTTTTGAAAGACAATGCTTTTATTCAGCAAGGATGCATTAAATAGATCACAGTTTCCAAATAAATGTTGTGCTTTTAAATCTTACATCTATCAAAAAATCCTGGGACTTAATTTCCAAAAAGATTTAAAACATTTCCAAAACAACAACAACAAAAAAATAACTATTTAAGCATGCAATATAGTGAGAGCATGCGAGAACAATGTAGCCCATTGCTATTTATTTATATATTTTTTTATTATTATTAAATAGATCACATTTACAAAAGATTTCTATTTTAAATAAAACACCTTAAATTTGTCAAAGAATTTTGGGAAAAATTTATTAGTTTCCAAAAACAAAGCAACACTGTTTTTAAATATTGAAAAAAATTATTATTAAGCACCAAATCTAGATTATATGATTTTCTCATAATATAGATTATGAGACACTGAAGAACGCTTAAAAAAAATTCTTTGCCACCACAGAAATACATTTTACTTTAACATATATTAAAAAAAGAAAATGTTTATTTATAAATGTAATTATATATATATACATACACACACAATATGTATATATAAATGTGATAATATTTCACAATATTTCTCTGTATTTTGAAGTAAAAAAATGAATAAATACATTTTCCTTGGTAAACATAAGAGACTTCTTTCAAAAATATTTAAATATTTCCAAGCCCAAGCTTTCTGAACTGTATTCTCAATATTAAATAGCTCAATATAAAGAAGACAGATAGGATTGTATGGCAGGTGAATGTTGCAATCTCAGTGTCTATTTCTGAGTTTTAATACATTTTTTTCTGAGCATGTAAGAATGTGTGTGTGTGCGCTTGTGTGTTATAGGAAAAAAAAGATTGTGGTTTCCTGCTGTGAGTCATAAATCCTCTTTTTGCAAGGATTCACAAAATTAATATCCATTCGGTAAACAGTGGAAGAAATATTGCTAACGTGGGAATCTGCATCATTGTGACACTGGCATAGTAATCGCACTAATTTGCTCAATAACACCGAGCGCAGTACTGATGCCCACACAACTCCTGAGTGCCAAAAGTGCAAGATCTGCCCTAGTTTGCCTTCCCGTCTGCCTTTTTTTCAGTTCGTTCTGTTCTCGCTGACTGTAAAATCTTTTGATACGTGTTCATCACAACACATCCTCCTCTGCGCATTCAGTCTCAGGTTGCCCTTCTTCACAAAATGCTTTCTTTTTATTTCTAGATCTCTGTGGATGCTTTGCTCTGTTTATTCCTGTTTATTCCTTAACTTCCTTCCTCTTTGGCTATGACTTAAAAGTGAAGTCCACCCAAAAAAAGAGATATCTGTCATCATTTACTCAGCCTCATGTCACTGCAAATCCTTGCTTTTCCCAGTTTTTCCCAGCTGCTTTTTCTATGCAATCACAATAACTGAAAGTTTGAAGATTTGATTTTGATGTTCATTTTTTTCTTACATCTACTAATAATCGCATTTGACAGATTAGAACTTGCTGATAGTATACAAGCAATCAAGCGTTTGAGATTTGCAAAACACTCTCTGTACATATCCTTTGCAGTATATATTGTTTTATAAACGTGTACTGAATGCATGCGGGACATAATGTATCACTGGATGATAAAAAGTAGCAGATATGATCATATATGTTTTTTGAAGTCTTTATTTAAGAAACAGGCCAAAATGTACATGTTCTTTGCCCATACTTTTCCCCTCCAGAGAGCTGTTAACGTCGAGCCCGTGAGAACCTGAGAATCAAATCAGCTTTGTTTCCCAAAGAGCATTTTAAGCCTAAGAACATCATAGTGAGCATTGACAGCAAACAGTTTTGATGATCTGCTGCTTTTAGAAAACTAAGCCAAGACTAGTTTTGTGAACCAGATCAACCAATTCATCTCAAAAGCCATTCTCAAATCAGATATTACCATTTCTCTAATGAACTCTTATGAGCGTGCCGATATCCAGGTGTTAAGTTATCAACGTGTTTACGCAAAAGCTATCTTATGACTTCAGATGACTTGGAATAAAGTATACGAGTCATGAAATATTTCTGCGCCCTGGCAGAAGTTCTTTTGTGTTCTAGAGAAGAAAGAAAGCTGTACAGGTTTGGAATGACATGTGGGTGAGTAAATGATGACAGATATCTTGTCTTTGGCTGAATTATCCTTCTACATTTCTTCTATCTCTGTGTCTCTGTATCTTTTGATTTGGCCCAGACTATCGCTCATGCTGTCTTTGTCAATTTCTATTTCACTCTTTCAGTATATATTTCTCCTTCACCTTCTTTTCCTTTACAACACTCGCCTTCATTCCCTTTCTTTTCCTTTTCCATTTTGTTCCTTCCCTTGCGATTTCACTATACTGTTCTGATGTCCCCTTTTGCATTCGCCTATCCCCCTCCTTCCCTATCTCCCAGTTTCCTTTCCAATCTCTCCGCACACATTCACACATGCGAATCATCCCGTCTCTATAATTGATTTCGATTGGACAGAGTGATCTAAGGGCCACTGCAGATCACATCATTTTTATCCTCGCCGTAATCCCCCCCTCTCTTTGTGATTTCTGTGCTGCTCTCAGTTCAGTTACTTGAGCTGCAAACTGCCTCAGTCAGCACATAATCTCTAGAGATAGTGGAAGGGGGGGATAAAGGAAGAGAGACAGCGATTGTGACTAGAAGAGGTGGAGAACTAACAGAGAAATCCTATGTTTCCCTGCAGATGTGACCACACAGATTGGCATCATTTATCCTATAAGACAGGAACCAATATAAAAAAGAAAGACATGAAAAATTCCTGTTTAAGGACCATTAAAAAATGTTTGCATTGTGACCATTTTTTCATGATACTTCAGTTACCCTTTCAGTCGAATCACATCAACGTTTCATATGGGAACTCGACAGAGAGACCAATTGCCTCTGAGCCTTTTACTAAAGGCCAGTGAATATTGGCGTGCACTGATTGTGCACAGGTGCACCTGATCACTGCGTGAGTATAAGAGGGCATGAGCACAGTGCACATGCAGCTTTTCGCTTCAGAGCCTTTGCCGTTTTGGACCTGGAGATCCTCTGGGCTTTTCATAAAGTGAAGGTGCGATTGTTTGGAGGAGTTCCCGCAAGACCTGCTCTCTCGTCTGACAGAGTTTCTGGGCAGCTGTCAGCGGACCCTGTGGGCTCGTGGCCTTTTTTAAGGCTGGATGTGCTAGTCATCTGCATATCCAGTGAGCATAGACCTCTGAGTGCACGGAGTTGCCGCCATCGGTCTTCCCTGGAGGTGAACCAGGAGGAAAGAGCAACTTTCCTGTGGTTGGTGAAGCATTCTGTAACGGGATGTCGATCCGACCGTGCGTTTCTGGGTGTGGAAGTTTCCTCACCTCGTCGGACGGTCACGAGCGCTGCCTGTCTGGGTTGAGAACACACTCAGGCGGCATTCAGAAGCAGACGCAGACGCAGGCGATGTCCCACATCCCACCTCAGCGGGCGCCTAGCCATTCCCCGAGTGCTCCTCCACCTGCTCGTCAACCGAGGGCGGCCCCCCGCGGCACCCAGACAAACACCTGCTCCACCCTTGGGTGAAGCACACGATGCCAGGCTGGCTGCACGACGTCGAGCTGGCCGCGGGTGAGGGACCCCGCCTGCTCAGGGGCCGGCCAAGAACACCCAGAGGGGCGGGAAACGCTCCTGAGATAGGCAGCCCGGAGGTAATGAGGACTCCTCTTCGGGTGACGTCGACGACATCTCCGTCCCCACTCCTGGAGGAGGGCCAGGAGCTTCTGTGCATTCAGCCGCCGTCAGCCCACAGGTCCGCGATTCACACAATTTGACAGAAAGAGCACAATTTCTCACTACCTCCGGGCCCAGTGCCCGAAGGTCCCCATCTAACACAAACCTTTTTGTCTTCTCAGGTGCTGACCCGGGACACTGTCTCGCCAGCGCGGGATCCATGGAGACAGGTAAGTGCTGCTCAATGCAGCCAGACGCACAGTCCCTGTCCTGCTACGGGCTGCAACACTGCTGGCACGGTGCTCAACGTTCCCTTGATACCTCTAGCGACAAGGCTCGGGGCCTAGATAGTGCTCCCCAGCCCCTTGCAGTGGTTGATATGGACGGTACGCCAGTTCCCCAGGCGCCCGTCACGATATCGCGGCATTCGCTCTACCTTGGTCCGCTTAGAAAGCCAAGCCGCCGTATTGCGCGCAGAGTTTGCTGTCGTACTGGCGAAGGAAGCAATCGAGCCTGTCCCTCCAGCCGAGATTAGGTTGGGGTTTTACAGCCCTTACTTCATCGTGCCCAAAAAGAGTGGTGGGTTGAGACGGATCCTGGATCTCAGAGCTTTGAATCTGTCTCTTCTCAAGATGCCATTCAAAATGCTCACTCCGAAGCACATACTAACATGCATTCGGAGCCGGGATTGGTTTGCAGCCATCGATCTGAAGGACGCGTACTTTCATGTCTCGATTCTGCTTCGACACAGACCCCTTCTGCGGTTTGCATTCGAGGATCGAGCATATCAGTACAGAGTCTTACCCTTTGGCCTGTCCCTCTCTCCCCGCATCTTCACGAAGGTCGTGCAGGCCATGCTGAACCTAGATACATTCAGGCACAAAAAAGCGGTCCCTCTCAAAACTTTTCAGAGGCTCCTGGGGCATATGGCAGCTGCAGCCGCGGTCACGCCGCTGGACTTGTTACATATGTGACCGTTTCAGCGATGGTTACACGATCGGGTCCCGAGATGGGCATGGCACCATGGCACACTTCAGATTGGCATTTCCCCGGAGTGTCGCCCCTTATTCAGCCTGTGGTCCAACCCTGCTTTCCTACGGGTACCGACTCTGAGGTTGCGCTGACACCGGCTGTGGCTCTTCAGCCAAAACCTGCATGTGCACTGTGCTCGTGCCCTCTTATACTCAGTGATCAGGTGCAATCAGTGCACGCCAATATTCATTGGCCTTTAGTAAAAGGCTCAAAAGCAAGTTCCCATATGTAACGTCTCCGTTCCCTCCTTCAGAGAACGTGGGTTACGTACGTAACCTAGACGTTTTTTGACACACAAAGGCCCGGTTTCACAAACAGGGCTTAGCTTAAGCCAGGACTAGGCATTAGTTTAATTAAGATATTCAAGCAACTTTTACAATCATGCCTTATAAGAAA
>JAUMHQ010000089.1:13662272-13697109 GCA_032361165.1 Enteromius paludinosus | reverse complement strand
ATATTGTAAAGAAAAACTTTTATTTTGGATGCGATTAATCGCGATTAATCTTTTGACAGCACTAATTTTGAATAAAGATGCAGACAGTGTTCGTCACGTCATTGACTCCTATGCAGATATTTTTGGGGTGAATAAAGAGTCTCTGAGGGTTTTTAACAGATTATCGAGGCTTTTACCTTCATGAAACACGAGATAAACGTTCAGAGCTCTTGCCATGCATCTTTGGGGAATTCACATCACTTCAAGGCAGCAGTCAGACTCAATAGCGCGACCGAACAACACAAATGTAGGACTCCGATATCAAAACCTTTAAGAAGAAGTTGAAAAAGACAGCCTGCTATAAGCTCTTCGGAAAATCCCTACTTCAGTTAATCAGTGAGTCACTGGAAAGCACTGCAGTAGTAACTGGTGTAACGGAACGAAGCAGACGGAGGGACACGGACAGCTCCTCTGAAAGTATGAATGAAAACCGAGGCGAATCAACGTGAGCAACACCTGTGCTGAAAAAGCACGTGTTTAAATATACTTTGACGGGTGCATGAGTTGAAACAATCTTAAATACGGTTCGGAAACAGGATATGCGAGATAATAGTGGTCGCGTGCACGGACTTGTATTCGCTCGCACGTGCACGCGCTCCTTTGCTGCGGCTCCAGTTCACACAGATGTGTAAAATACAGCATCAAAACCCTTTCATCGTCAGTCCGCTTTTAGTGTTTGCTCATGCAGAACATAAAACATGCTATTTAGCTTCGTTTACCAGCTCCGTTGTCATGTTCTGCTGTGTGGTGGCAATCATGTTTGCAGGATTCAGCAAAGATCCAGCTCCTAATGCAGTTCACTGCTCTTCCAGCACTTCAAAGCCTTGTTTGAGTTCGTGCTGCAAGTTGCTCTACACACACCCCACTGGCGGATCCCTTTAATAGGATGCTGTAAAGTTGGCCATCCCTCTCTCTCTCTCTCTCTCTCTCTCTCTTTCTCTCTCTCTCCCACAGTTACAGTGTCAGAGCCTATTGACCAACTAGGATATTAATCAAGACACAACAACTCGCAGCTTCTGGCTCCTGCCCCTTTTTCTAATTTGTCTGAGGCATCAGTCACACTATACATGCTGGATTAACAGTCACCTGTGATAGATAGATAGATAAACAGACACACACAATCGTACTATAGAAATGAGGAACATAAGCATAAATAATCACTCATGTATCTGCAAAAAAATATTTATGTCTGGCCCACTTAAATTACCAGCATGAAAAGCCCTAGGACAAGGTATCTGTAAGGAACCCTTAATCTAATATAGAAAAGGCATCTATTTGATCCTTTATTGTGAAATTACTGTATGAGTTTTTTAATTAATTTATGCATTAGTAACTTACATTTCCTTTTCTAAAAACACTGTACTGTTAGATGCCGTCAAAGTGCTTCACATAAAGAATAATCATAAAAACAATAATAAAACAATAATCACAAAATAGGAAGTAGATCAATCATAAAAACAATGATCATAGCAATAAAACTATCTAGAAAATCGAATTACTTGTTTTATTATTTTTTATATATTTTAGTCAATAGTTAAATCTTATTTTTTATTATTTCTTAATTATCTATATTTATTTATTATAATGCCTGTGCTTTTTAAGTTTTTTTTCATGGGACTCTCCCTTGCCTTATATTTTCGCTAGGTTTAAATAATGAATTACTGAGATAAGGAGATGATTTGTGGAAATATTTATTTTAAGAAACTACTAAATGCCAAGTATTGACATTTTTACACACTAGTACTTAGTACACACCCACGTACTTACTTTGAAAATTAGTGTACTTATAATATATTATGCAGATTCCCCCCAAAGACAGCAAGCAGTAGGCGACAACAGACGCACCGTCTTTACGCAGTGCGTCGACGCGCATACGTCAAGAGTCTGGTCGACGCTGATTGGCTGGCGGGTAAATTTGAAACACAACTCCTCTAGACGCTAACGTTAACAACACATCCGGAAACCTGGTGGAAGAAACCGGTTCGGTGCTATTGTACCTGGAGAAAATATATGTTCTAAGTTATAATTTTCAATCACATCGGCTTACAAACAAGACTGGGCGTCTACGCAAGTCCGTAAGTTAAACTATCGCGTAACTTGCATTAATTAATCAGTGTTTGTAAAAGTGTTTGTTCCTAATGACGAGTCGGTTGTAAGCCCCGTGCTAGTTTCCATTGTACATAATTGATTATACCGTGATTATAAATTGAGGAGAGGTTATGTTATATACAATTTCAGCATCTCAGTCCCTGCAGAAAACGAGTTTGAGTCCATTTGGTGTTATTGCGGTGTTTGATTAGTGCACTTTTGATTTAAGGAATTTTTTAAAATTAAGTTACTAATATTTCATATCACTTCATTATGCACTTTTACCTTTTGTTTTGTATTACTGCTATTATAATAATAATAGTTTTATTCAGATACAGATTATATTGTAATGTTCAATATTTGGCCACGCCCCCAACATTATGTTTTGCTGAAAAGCCACAGGGAGCCCAAACAGTGAAATGTTATAGTTACAAGATTTGAACAATAACTTCAAATAAGTTGTTTGGTGTCAGTACGATACAACTAGAAGCAAAATAAATCTACCTTGTATTAAATGGTTGACACGCTTAAAGTGTTTTTTTTTTTCTGCAATACAGGAGGACATGGACACTGCTGTGATCAATCTTCACAGCGTTTTTGAAAGCTTGCGGGCACAAGTTGATGTTCTCAATGAAAGCATTGAGCCCCGTAAGCACTTGTTTTGGTTCGAAAATGTAAAATAAAATACATGCACACTTTAAATATTCACTGCCATTCTTGATTTCTTCATCAGAGTTCATTCAGATGGCTTTGAACTTTGAGGACAGCCGTCGTAAATGGCTAAGACTCGAGCATGAGCTGAATTCGTGTAAGGAGGTGCTCACCAAGGCTGAGACGGAGCGAGGAGCTCTGGAGGTCAAGCTCAAACATGCCCGCAACCAAGTAGATGTGGAGATCCGAAGGAGACAGAAAGCTGAGGCAGACTGTGCCAAACTGGTTTGTAGGCTTCTCTTCGTATGTTGCTTGTGTTGTAGACCTGCATGCTGAATTCATGCTAATACCAGATTTATATTTATTTTTTTATACTGCAGGACCGTCAGATCCAGCTCATCCGGGAGCTGCTGGTTACTGAAGGCTCCAGTAACAGCATCCAGTTAAACGAGGAGCAGCGCTCCGCTCTGGCCTTTCTAAACGCCCGTTCCCAGAATCCTCCAAACCTCAACACGAGTCGACGGTAAGAATATACATAAATCTACATTATCAAACTGTTTTTATATATGGAATAAATACCATACATGAATGACATAAAAAAATAAAAGAGCTTGTTTTTATGATTGAAGTTTTTCTTACTGCTGTAGGCTGTCTTACCTTCATGTTTTTTTCCCCCACACTTCACTAGACTGACCACCATTGATGAATCAGCCTCCATCTTGTCAGACATCAGTTATGATAAAACGGATGATTCCTTGGTATGTGCTTTTCTTTGACTATCAAAAACATTATTCTTGTATGTGTTCCTGTCTCAGACCTGACGGGTAGAAAGTAATGTTGCTAGACCGCCTCATATTTAATTGAAGTTTTGTTTGTGACGTTTTTAAATGAACTTGTCTTTGAAAAAAGGACTGGGACTCCTCTGCGATCAGGACTGTTCGTCTCAAGAAGCGGCAAAAGAGAGTAAGCTTCCCAACCATGCCGTATTTAATCAAATTCCTCCGAATTTCGATCAATTTTTGATCATTTAATCTGTCTCAATGCAGCGCTCCTCCCGAACCCACACAGACGGCCCCCCTGCTGCTTCCAAGAGGTCCCGTTCCACCGGTCGTACCTCTGAGAAAGTAAGAGAGAGTTACATAAGTACAAGAATGACTCTTCAGTTTAAAGGCTCCCTGCAGAGCTTTGCTTTAGTCATTACACGTAAAATGTTTCCCGCAGCCCCTACAACCCATAAGAGTGTGAATATTGGAAGGTTTGGTCTTCTCTCCTTGACATTGGGAGAGCCAACAAGCTATTCCCTGGTTGATTTTGATATCTGTATGCTTTTATTGTTCAGTTAATACTGCCATATGTGAAATCTGTTAGAAAGAGTCTGACAATTAATTCGAGTCACGTTTTCTCAGGGTAATGAGTCTCTGGTGGCCAAGACCACCGTGACTGTGCCCGCTGATGGTGGACCCATTGAAGCTGTCACCACCGTAGAGGCAATTCCTTACTGGACCCGGAGCCGCCGAAAAACTGGTTAGCTCACTTCACTAAATATATTATTGTCATTTGTGACGGTGCACAGTGCAGAGCAAGAGAATATTTGCATGAGTCATTGATTATGCGATTTTTCTTATTGACGGAATAATAATGTGCAGGCTGCTGTGTTACAAACTAGATCCTCAGTGAGGTTGCAGTATCATAAATATGCGTTGTTTTATCCAACAGGGTCAAAGATTAATTAAAAAAAAAATGTATATGAGAAGGCTGTTTTGTATGGGATGGTCTTCCTGGTTATTTCTTACACCCTGAGCCTGTGCATTTCTGTTTAAGTATTCTGCAGTAGTGAGCAGTGCTTCTCTCTGCTTTGTTTTTCAGCTGCTCAGGAGTGGGACACTGCTGACACCGACTCTGTTCAGTCTATGGATGTGTTCAAGCATCCCAGTCAGCCCAATGGAGAGATCAAGGCAGAGCCCAGCACTCCCCAGGGCAACGGTGTCCGCCTGCATGAGTTTGTCTCCAAAACTGTACGATGCTCTGTTGCATACTAATGCATACTAATCTTTTTAATCTCTCAAATCAATGTTAGTTCCATTTTTAATTTGATTGCGTAAGTCATGTTATTTACTTTTTTTTTTTTATTGGCTTCATGTGGGATATATAGCTGAATGTGTGTTTTTAAAACATTTAAACACTTTCTAAATTTATTAGTATTTGCAAATATGTAATCTATTTGCCTGGATTTGACCATTAAACAACATTAGTTAATTGTTAAAATTCCTTTTTTTAAAAGTGACAAAAAGGAAGTAGTGACATATCTATTTTGATGTACACACCAAGTAAAGTTTTAAAATTAATAACACTACATCACTCCAATTATAGTTAATAAAATTATCTACATAGGTCTGTGCTTTTAGCCCTTACAGCTCATATCTGCCTGCTGCTTTTTTAGGTGATCAAGCCGGAAACTTGTGTACCATGTGGTAAGAGGATCAAATTTGGGAAGATCTCTCTAAAGTGCAGGGACTGTCGTGTGGTGGCCCACCCTGAGTGCCGTGAGCGCTGCCCTCTGCCCTGCATTCCAACCATGACTGGGACTCCAGTGAAATTTGAGGAGGTGACAAATCTTTTTTTTTATTTTTTTTTCTCAAACTGAAATTAATACTGAGTATTAATGGGTTAGTTCACCCACACACAAAAAAAAGAGTCCCATGTTTTTTCACCCTCAAAGCATAGGTGTGTATGACTTTCTTCTTTCAGACAAGTCCAATCTGAGTAATGCTCAAAATGGTCTTTAGAATAGCAGTAGGTGGGTGTTTTTTCAGTCCCAATGTGGCTAAATTTCCGCTAGAATTCATTCCCAAGAAGTTGAGCTTAAACGCATCGCATTAAATGGCATAAACATCTAAACTTTTGACACACCCCAAAGCAGTGGCGTTGTAGCATTGCCAGTGGCGCTGAGCACAGATTTAACACTGAAGTGAAAACTTGGCGTGAGGCCTGGAAGAACAAGTTAAATTTTTAATACAACTCCAACTGGATTCTTCTGAAATAATTTTGGATGAAACAACCCTTTAATTACTTTTTCCTTAATTTAAGCGCACCGTATTTACTGATTGCTTCTGGTTTGGTTTCAATAGGGCATTCTTGCAAATTATGTGTCTACCTCCTCTCCAATGATTCCTTCGCTAGTGGTGCACTGCGTTAATGAGATTGAACAGAGAGGACTGCGTGAGGTAAGTCAATAAAGATGCGGAAATCTTTAGTATCGGACCGGTCCTGCTTGAAACCTGCATATTCCTTTTTGATAGATTGGCCTGTACCGGGTGTCTGGCTCTGATCGAGTGATCAAGGACCTGAAAGAGAAGTTCCTGCGTGGGAAGACCGTTCCCTTGCTCAGTAAGGTGGAAGATGTCCATGCCATTACTGGTCTCCTCAAGGACTTCCTGAGGAACCTCAAAGAACCCCTGCTGACCTTCCGCCTCAACCATGCTTTCATGGATGCTGCTGGTTAGTGTACACCACTCTTTAGAAGTTTGGGTTCGGTCAGACTGCATTTACAGCATTTGATCCAAACTACAGTAATATTGTGTAAAATGATTACTATTTATATGCACTTTTCTATTTGAATGCATTAAAGTGTTTATTACGCCAGTCTTCAGTGTCACACGATTCATTCACGTGGTGTTCTGGAAACATGTACTTGTTGCTTAATACTTAGCACAATTCAAAGACATGAGATTCTTTAAAACAAAGGTTAAAACAAAATAGATGTCTTGTAACATTATTAATCTGCTTTCTCTCTCTCTCTCTCTCCTCATAGAGCTGTCCGATGATGACAACAGCATCGCCTTGATGTATCAGAACATCAGTGATCTTCCACAGCCCAACAGAGACACTCTGGCCTTCCTCGTCATGCACTTGCAGAGGTGAACGGCACACATTGTCTCTGAGTTTATTGCTGGTGTCACTTGCTTATACTAATTATCCTTTGATATTAAAACCTGATACTTGTTTTTAGGCTGTGATGTGTATTATTTCCATGTAATGAAACTATTTTAAGTATGATTTCCATCATGTGCAGGGTGGCCCAGAGCAAAGATACAAAGATGGACATAACCAATCTGGCTCGTGTATTTGGGCCCACAATTGTGGGTCATGCCGTGTCTGACCCAGAGCCAATGACCATCCTGCAGGACACAAAACGACAGCCAAAAGTAAGTGATTGGGGTCTGGGCTGTACATAGTGTACTTTTTGGCCCAGTTTTTCACCATGCTTTTTTCCTCCATTTCTTTCACAGGTGGTTGAGCGTCTCTTGGGTCTTCCCATGGAGTACTGGAGTCAGTTTATGATCAGCGACGACGACCAGGGTCGCCGTGATCACATGATCATCGAGAACTCCAATGTCCACGCAACTCCAGATCAGAAAAGTATGAATTTTAATATCTAAGCACTAAAAAAAAAAAGAAACGGTTTGTTTGAATTCAGCGTGTTTTGTTTGTTTTCTTTCTATAACAATATTCTTTTTTTGTGTGTGTGTCTTGTAGCAAGTATGTTTGGGCCCATTACGACTCCTGACCAGCAGATGAGCAAGACCCCATCATCCAGCTCTCTCTCCCAGCGCATGAAAAATGCAACTCTCAATGCAATCACTCCAAAGTATGTTTGAATCCTATCACGCTCTTCCAGTGTTATTCGAGTAGAAGTGAAGTAACCATTATGAACATCATCCTGTTTTCAGGTTTTCTAGCAGGAGCAGAGCTGCTGTCAACGTCTCTCGTCAGGGGCACTTCTTCGCCTCTCCTCTCCTGAAGTAGCCCTGAAGGCCTCGAGTTTTTCTTTTCTTTGGGGAACAGCTGCAATATATTACAGTATCCTACTTTCTTATGTCTGGTTGTCCAGCAAATTGACACGTATTAACTCTACACTTTTTATCTGTCGAATTTTCTAGTAACATTTGTATTTTAGTCGCTTTTAAATGTTTTAATGTACTGTTAACATTCTCGTTACCAAAGCGATGGGCTGATATGAGCACTTCAGTCACTGAATACTCTGTTAACGACAAAGTCTTCATTAGTTTGGGAGTTCTTTATCAAGAAACCTGAACTTGGTCGTAGCATCTAGAACAAAAAAGGTTGTGCTGTATGCGAGATCTGTATATGGTATCATATGTATAGCTTGTGTATCGTGTTTTACATGGAGCGACAAGCAAAATCTCAATCTCTTAGAGGGTTCGAGGCTGTAGTGACTATCAGGTTTATCTATGTAGAAACTGTGTTTTTAAACACGGTCAAGCTTAGATTTTACAGCCAGTAGGTTCAATACAGGATTAAAGATGATGATGCTGCTGCTGATGTTAAATATGTTTAAATGATCCGTTTGTTGTATAAGATGCACTGTGCTTTTGAACCCCCCTAAGATTTGTGCATAGAGGTTCAAAACAAGAAAATTAAGTTAACTATGCAATTTGTATACGAAAACACTATTAGTTGTTTTGATTGGGCATTTCGTCTTTCAGCTTCATAATTGCTTTTTATCGTAAATTAACATGGCCAGAATTATTTTAGACTTTCACTTTGGCATTGATTTATAGTTTTGGCTCAATTTATTGAATTTTATACTATTTAAAGTAGAAAAACATGGGAGAATTGACTGATTTTGAAGGATCTAGTGTACTTCGTTCAATTTATAAAAGATTACACTGATTGGACACTTATTACTGTATACAATTAGTCATTTTTCTTTCAGCGGTGCAACGTTTTCCGGACCAGTAGTTGTGCATCACTGAACTGTCAAGCTTTCTGTGTTTTAAAAGGGCAGTTGTTTGCTGTGCTGAACATTGAAGCTGATTTATCAACCAAGTTTCTTTTCAATTTGAGTGGTGTGATATTTTGTACGACTTGTGCCATTTGTAAAATACATTCATTTATTGCAAGTCCTTTGTGTCTGTCTTTTAACACATTGCATTGGGGTTTGGGGTTAGACCGATGTAGCAAGACTTAAATGTTCAAATTTAAAATGCAATACAAAGTCTCTGAGGCACAAAGGGTCCCAGAATATAAGACTGTGTAGTTGAATTAATGCAAAAAAAAAAGTATCCTTGAAGAAAGCCCTTGTGGATTACAACTGCAAAGTGTGCTGGAACTGTTATAATGAAGTAACTATAACCAGGAACAGGGACATTTTATAAAGGAATTATTTTATGAAAAGTTTTATGAACATCTTGATAAATTTGAACTTCATCAGATTCATCAACTCTCCAAAAACAAATTCCATAGATGTGCCTTATTCTCCTCTTAGTTTGGGAAAGGGCCATAGGAGTGGAGTGTTCTTGATGTAGTTCTGGAAAGCAGGATCTGAGCCCCACTTCTTCATAGCTTGTTTCTCGAGGATGGGGATCCCACTAACGTGTCTCAGTAAGAACCAGATGAAGAGCGGAGAAAGCGCACTGAGGTACTGAGGTCCACGCATGACGGAGGAAGCGGACAAGAACAAGCCTGACCATTGCAGGATCTCCCCCAGATAGTTTGGATGTCTGCTGTAAGCCCACAGACCATGATGAATAAACCTTCCCTGCAAATACATTATATGATTAATGCCCTAACACGAATTAAAATGTCATATGCAAATTAAAAAGCACTGAGGTCAGGAATTGTTAAAGGGGAAGTGTGTTATTTCTGCATCACTTCCCCTGTCAGCTATTGGTTGGACAACAGATATACCCGCCCGTTAAGTAAGTTTCAGGCGGGTTAGGATGTTCAAACAGACGAACCAAAAAATGGTTCACCTATCATTTCTGTATGTTTACCAAAATATGCACTTCTCTAGTATTCCTAAAAAGGTCTAAAATGAAAAAAATTGGTATGATAACTAACTACCGAAGGGTTAAGAGCAGCCAGTTTGATCCAGTGCATTATCTATTGAAGCACAGCCCTTTTTAAATTGATGCTATTATGTTCAAAAATCTTTTGTGTTAGAAGTTATACAGCTTGCATGTCATAATTTGGTTCACAACTGAGTAGTCTTATCAACTTATTATTATCGGTGCAAGTTATTACTCACAGCGTTATCTGGATCACTCTTAAAATTCCACTTCTGCTGGTCGGCAATGGCCTCTGTAGCAAAACCCAACCCCCATATTCCCCAGCCGATGTAGTCACGTGGGCCCAGGGGCTCATCTCTTCTCTCACTGTTTAGAATCATGGTGGGCAACAGGGTAATAAAGACCCACAAAGCTAGAAAGGAGGAAAAACAGATTTAATTTTAATGATGGCAGCCTTTTTATTCAAGGTTTAGTTAAAGTTGAGTAATGTAATGCATTACAATATTGCATTACTCATTAAAAAAGTAACTAATTATGTTACTTAGTTACGTTTTATGGAAAGTAATTATTACGTTACTTTTGCATTTTTAAAGGGGTCATACAAACCCAGTTTTCCACAAGCTAATATGATTATTTAGGGTCTTAATGGAAAGTTTGTAATGTAGTTTGTTTTAAAATTTCTCAAAGATAGTTTTAAAAATGCTAATTTTACCCTGTCATAAACAGCTCTTTAGAGATCACTCTGTTCTGTGTACTTCCCCTTTAAATCTCCACGAGCTCCGCTGACCCCGCCCCTCTTTTTCCGAGGCACTCTCTGAGGACCTTTTTTTAGCCGTATTCATAGTGAAACTTGCTTATTAGCTCATTATTAGAAAAGACGATTTGCAAAGATTATACTCACTGCTTCTGTAGGTGAGGCTGGATCATGAATGATTCACGCAAACAAAAATGCATTTAGGTTAATCAAGGTCGCGTTTCCCTTCAGAACCAAACATAACGTTAATCTTCCGCGTCTTCAGTCACTCAGATGTCGGGAGTAAATCACTACTGCTATGTTCACTAATACATTCAACAACAAAACTCCTCATTCTCTTAGGAGTCTTGCTTGTCTCTGCGTCTTGTTCTGATGACGGCTCACTCAGGGCGGGTCTGAGGTAAAACCAGTTCAGTCTGTGTGACACGCTGTTGTCAATCAACTATTGTGGGCGTGGCCTATGTCTGTGTGACGCCACAACAACATGCATTTGAGAATGGCTTGATTTCAGAAGGGGCAACTTATTTTTATTAAATCAAAAGAAAACTACTTGTGGATCTTTATCATTGTAGTGTGGTTGTGTACACACACTCCCAACACACATTTCAGTCCAAACAGCTTGTAAAAGTGCATGTACCCCCGTATGACCCCTTTAAATATGAGCAGGGCTTGATTGTTTGTTTTGATTATAAGAAGCTCTATTTATAGCAAATGCAAGCCCTTTCACACCAAAAAATGTTATGACTAAACCTCAGGCTGAAGGAAAAGTACATTTACGTCTATGCAGTAGAATACAGCAGAAGAAGGTTCAATACTCCTCAGCAATAAAAAAAACGATGAAGCACGATTGTTAGTTCATCTAAAGTCATGTTTGCTTATAAGTATGGTTGGACTGGATCGTCGAAGGTCAACAGCAAAGACATAGGTTAATAAAATGGAATTAGATACATTTGTGTTAGCGCATTTAATTATTTCAGGTTTGCATAATATTTAGCTTTTCAATATTTTAACTAATTTCAAAGAATACTAAATCAGTTTTTTGTGAGCGAGATGAATTAATGCACGTTCATATTTAGTTTAGAATTACACTAAATTAAAAAATAATGCGTTACTTTACTAGTTACGTAAAAAGTAACAGGTTACATAACTTGGGTTACTTGTACCGCATTACCCCCTACATTGAATGTAATACAGTACAATATAATATAAAACGAATAGAACAGAATAGAGATTTATGATCATAGTGTGGCAGTATAGAACCGTACAGAATAGTTACAAAAGTTTAGATGCTTCTATGTGCTCATAATAAAGAGTAGAACACAGAATCAGAACAGGAAGATTAATCGACCGTGATGTGAAATGTAAAATAGGTCAAAACAAAAGAATAAATGCTTCTACTTACATGATTAAGAACAGAAAAAAATAAAGTTGGTTTGTTGTGACACTTTTAGAATGGTGTATAAACACAAATGGCCCACCACAGCTATCAATTAACCATAACTATGCAAATAATCAATAGCAGTGGTTGAAATACCTTGAACGGTCCAGTACACAAAGAATGTCCCAGGGCTGTCTCTGACATTGTTAAATCTCCGGTCTTGTCCTTCCTTCAGGATTCTAAGAAAGAGAAATGTCCCAAGCCTGCAGGACAAGGCCCAATCTGTTACTTATTGACTTATTAACCAGACCTTAATGGATACATTAATACAACATGAAGCTAGACTTTTATTAATGCCGTTAAAGCAACAAGACTCTAATAAATAGACCTGTCTTTTACTTAATTGATCACTTTTACTATCTATCTATCGGTCTTACCTCAGACCCCAAGCAGTGACAAGTCCAGTTTGTACGTTCTGTCTAAAGTGGCCATTTCCACCCCACACACGACTCAGATGAGCCAGCAATATGAAGGTACCAGATCCTACAAAACAACAAAATTTAATTTGTAGTTCAACTGATAAGACATTCAACACCCTGCCAGATATGGGCACAGCAGCCATTCACCTGCATCCGTCCATTTTAAAAGTGAGGCGTGTTCACTGAATATTTCACCAGTGAACCTAAAGACAATTGGTAGCAAAGTTCAAGGATTCTCAAGAGCACACTTCTCAGAGAGAAAGAGAGAGGGAATAGCATTCAGGGACCTGCAGGTGAAAGACTGAAATGATTGGATAATATTTGTACTCCACTGGAAAGGAAGGCAAATTGAATGCTGACGAGTGAGTAGAAGCTAATTTACAAGTAGAGAATAAGACTTGAATTAATCTTCAAATGCTTATGGAAAATGATCCATGCAACGTCAACAAGTTGTGATTACTTGCTTGCCATGCATAAGTTGCTAATCAATACAGCTGTTAAAATTAGTATATGCAATTCTTGAAATTGTTTTGAAATTGTGTTATAATATATTTTATCTCTGTACAGAATACTAAAATACAATTCAGTTTTAGGGTTTGTACAAATCTATTTATACAGATTAGAACAGCATATAGTTTTGCTCATGTACTAATTTATATCTAAGATCATATTCGAGTTTTACACTTTTTTTTGTTTTCTGACAAATCCCTCCTCTATGTGCATGATTGACAGTGACGTATCCAAAGTCTGGCCAATGCTGCTCTAGATAAATTAATCTGATTGGCTGGCTTGTCGAAATACACTTCAGTAAACGTGCCTTGTGGGTGGAGAGGTGGATTCACAACGAGTTAATGTAGGTTAAATAACCACCGTCTCGTAATGCAATTTGGTAACAAAAATTCTGACATTGAAAGAAAAAAAAAAGAGTTATAGAAAAGCTGCATGAGTTGCAACGCAACAAGAAAAGAACTGCTATATTTTGTAAGGCGAAATACCATTTTAGGTGTGCATACTGCGTACCCAACAGAGAAATTATTACTATATCAATATCGCGTCAATACGCCTTTTGGATAAATCATTTACCTGCTAAGTCGTAAAACTTTTCCGTTTTGAAAGCAGACGCTAGCGCCCACCCGACCCACTGAATGGCCAGGTCGGTGACCGCGCACTTGACCAGCGCGCTTCCCATGTTCATATCCAGCGGGTCCTGTACAAGCAGAACTGAGACAAACCTGAGTTTAACCCAAACAGCAGAGCAAAGTTCAGAACATCCACAATTGTGAGGAGGAGGAGTGGCCAACGCGTCTTCTGTGCACTGGGGCTTATGGGAAATGTAGTTTGGAAATACCTGTAGTGCTTTTTTATGTCTTACTGCTAATAAAGAAATTAAATAACCAATGTGGTATTATGTGTTACCCATAATACAAAATAAAATAATAAAACAAATGCAAAATTTACTTCCACTTACTTGATACAGAATAGAATTGAGTATGTTATGTGATATGAAATAGAATAGAACAGGACAGAAAAGGAAATATCAGTTCTTTCATTTATTTATATAGCGCCCTTATCATTATAGATTGTTTGGAAGCAGCTTCTCAGAAACAAATAGGAAGTAGCAATGTTAATGTTGTCAACTTAATACATTTTTCAATTTCAGCTGAAGGGCAGGTCTACAGAAAGCAATTTAATCTAATGTTAATTCATAATAAAGTATAATAGCTATAAAACTCTAGCATCACTGTGACCCTGCATGGGATAGAGGGTTTGAAAAACGGATGTATAGTGCACTATAATATAAAGGCCTAATATAATATAATTTCCACATTCTCCATAAGTATGCCCTTACATAACCACTCACTGTGAAATATGGCTCAGGGGCCGCCACCTGGAAAGATAAGAAGTTTATGACTTATGACTGTGAAAGAAGGTGCAGTTTGGACAGAATACAGACGTATTCAAGTCAAGTGCTGTTTGCACTAAAAATGTCCCGTTTTCCCCCAGGGCTGGACAGGTAATTCGTGGGTCTACCAAAACATTGTTCAAGAAGAAAACAAGTGGAGAACATGGCAGAGAGCAAGGCCAGCATCAGCTCGAAAGGAGGGGCCAATGTGCTTGCTAAACGGGTGCAGAGACAATTCAACAGAGCACAGGAGAAGGTACGTGGCTGGAATCATAAAACACTTTTCATCCAATAATCAATGCAGTCACATGACATGGGAGTACCTGACACAAGTTGCTTTATCTACTCCTTTGACAAGAGCCAATGTAAACAAGTAGCTTTCTTCTCTACTTAACAGTCTCCTTTATTGCCACAACTTTTATTTTATTTGACTACCAAGGCTGACCAAGTCACCACTTACTTTTTTTTTTTATCTTCACCTACTGATTCTGACTGGTGTTGCGTCCTGTTCCTGGAAACTTCAGCTCCAACCCTGATTAAACACAACTGAAGCATCTAAGTAAGATAATCAGGAGAACTATACAGTAAGATAGAGCTGAAGATCTCCAGGAACCGTACTGGACACCCCTGGTTTAAGCACTTTATATCTTATAATCTCAAACTGTCTATTGGAAAGGTCAGCTGAGTAGTTCTATCTACAACCATGTAAGGAAGCTTTTTTCTTCACCAGTGTGCGCTTATCAATATTTCAAGGCTCGAGAGTAACATTCATTGCAGTGCTGTCAGTACAGTTTGAGAATCCCCTTGTCATGGCTGTCAGGTATGTAACTTGTGATGCCCTTGCAGGTGTTGCAGAGGTTTGGCAAATCTGAGGAGACCAAAGATGAGCACTTTGAGCTGTGTGTGACGAACCTCCAATGCCAGCAGGTACATCTGCTATGGTAAACAAAGTCACTGTTTTGAAGATCAGGAGATTGCCTAACACGTCCTTGTGATCTCCTTTGCAGAGCGATGGATACAGAATATACAAAGACCTTAAAGCGTACCTCAATGCTGTCACAGGTTGGGCCTTTATCAGACTTGTATAAGAGATCAGCTTCTTAAGACTTATTGACATGCCTTATTTTTCTTGTATGTTTAACAGTAATGAGGGATGCCTCAGGTCGACTCTTTCAGTCCTTGTTTGATGCCTACGATGATAAGTGGGACGGCTCAGAGGATATTGGGGCAGTTGTGGAGGTTAGTCTCAGAGAGCACTGTAAGAATATATAGAAAAGCAGAAGGTCATTTTATACCAGGATATTAAATGTTTTATGATATTAAAAGTGTACATTTCATTTGACAGTAAACACAACACAACACTTGAGGATATCTAGACAGATTTTCTTCAAGGCACTATTTCTAAAGACTTTTCTTAGAATGTAGGGCAGTCTGTGCTGAAAGTAATGCATTAAAATCAAACTGCATGTTCATTAGCAAATTTTCACAGGCAAAGTATGTGTTCATTGTACATTTGTCAATAGTGATGACATTTATGAGGGTACATTTTTGGAAATTGAGATTTATGCATCATCTGAAAGCTGAATGAATAAGCTTTCCATAAAAAGCTTATAGTTTGTTAGGACAGGGCAATATTTGGCTGATTTAACTATTTAAAAATCAGGAATCTGAAGGTGCAAAAAATAAATAAATAAATAAATATTGAGAAAATCAACAAGTTTTCATACATATACAGGAGGAAATTTACAAAATATCTCCATGTAACATCATCTTTACTTAATATCTTAATTATTCTTGGCATAAAGCAATAAGTGATCAATTCGACCCATACATTGTAATTTTGGCTATTGCTGCAAATATACCCAACTTATGACTGGTTTTGTAGTCCAGGGTCACACACACACACACACACACACACACACACACACACTTAATTACTTATTAGGGATGTAACGATATTGTAAATACCGTCGTACCGCAATATCAATACCATGACTCGATAAAACGATAGGTCTTCTGAGAAAGGTTTGCTCAGGCGAATGAAGCGAATGGGAGGTAGCAGAAACTACAATTCCCATCAGCCCAAGCGTGCCCATCATTCTTTGCGCTCTGTTGTCAATACAAATCAGTGTTGCCAAATTAACGACTTTTCAGACCCCATTTTTCCCTAAAAGCGACTAGCGACAAATCTAGAGACTTCTTGGACAAAGCTCAGCGAGTCTCCAGTACTGCCGCGTGAGCGCGAGCACGAGCTCCTTTTCACTGCGCGCGCACACACCTCTCTCTGCGTCTGTTCTGTTCGGCGAGAGGAGCAGGGCTTTCAGTTAAAATAGATATTATGTTGCTTCTAACTCTATTTTACATGCAAATACAGCCAAAAATCACATTGTCTATATCTTATGAGTACTTGGTTTCATTATTATGAATTATAAATATAATTATATAAGTATAAACGATTTTAAATAAGGACTTTAATCTAGATTAACATCTTGTAAGGTAGAGCTAGTTCAGTAGGTCTTATAATGTCGTGCATTTCAGTCACTATTTCATATTCATTACGTTTTTCTGACAACAGAAACAATTAAATATATCAGTGAAAAATTTATAGAGAATTAGGGTTCATTAAAAAAAAATATGTGACCACAGAGAAGCAAGATAATATGACACACTGACGTAATGAATATGCAACTTGATTTATGACGTCATCTAGCAATCTAAAGCGGTTTTAAATCGGATGTGTGGAAGGTTTAATAATTTTTTTCTTTAAAAGTTTACAGATAGATGGCTAATGTGTGTGCTATTGATATGTTCAGTGTTCATGTAAACTGTTTAATAAACACTTCTGCCACTTTTTTGAGCCTCTTAATTAGTTTTGTTTTTTATGTAAATTATTCAATAAATACTCTACCGTGCCATTCACACTGAGGTATTACCGTACCGTGAAATTTTGATACCGTTACATCCCTATTACTTATATATGAATAGAAATGTGTTTGTCTGTGTTCCAAAGGCAGAAGAACTTCTGTGGAAAGATTATGAGGAGAAGCTGCGTGATCAGGCATTAATCACAATGGAGTCTTACATGAGCCAGTTTCCAGATGTCAGGGTAACAACGGCTGCCTCTCATAATGACAAATGCACCTTGCACAAAGCTTTCAATCGTTCTTTAAATGTAGTTCGTAAACTATTTTACTTCATGATTTTAGGAAAAGGTGTCCAAGCGAAACAGGAAACTCGTAGACTATGATTCTGCCCGGCATCACCTGACAGGACTGCAGAATGCTAAAAAGAAGGATGATATCAAAATTGGAAAGGTATTGTATGACATATTCACAATAATGGGAGAAACACACACTCACTAAGTTTGTTTCATAGGTTTACTGATAAGTTCCAACCTCCCATTCATGTTATTCTCTACCAAACACGGCATTACTAGCAACATATTGACATGTTTAATAGCCCTTTCATTAGTGCTGTTGTTTTTTATAGGCGGAGGACGAGATGAATGCAGCCAAGGTGATATTTGAGGAAATGAACAGGGAGCTGAAGGTGGAACTACCTCTTCTATATGACAGGTGATTTTTGAGTAATTTGTCATAGTACACAGATGGTTTAAAATCTTAATGTCCATTACCTTAATTGATTTCTGTTCACTCTGTATTCTGTAGTCGCATTGGATGCTATGTCACAGTCTTCCAAGCCACCTGCAACCTCAGAGACATCTTCTACAAGGAACTTACCAAGGTAAAACTAATTATTTACAATAAAATACTCACACACAAAAAAAGGTGATTTCTCTTGTTTTGCAACTACCTGAGGTCATTTTTCTGTTTTGCTTTCCAGAACAACGAGGTTCTACAGACTGTGATGAAAGAGCTAAGCACCCAGTATCCAGATAAGAGCTTTGTTGTGAAGAACTTCAACCGGTATAAGGCTTTATAGCCTGTTCTTCCATATATTGTGAAGTTAAATATCAGTAGCTTCATTTGAAAAATTAAAGTGCTTAAAAGGTTCTTCACAGCGATGCCATGCAGGAAGCATTCAGTCAAAGGATCTTTAAAGAACCATCTCTTTCCTACCTTTTGATAATCTAAAGAACCTGCTCCGTCAAGGTGCTTCAGATGTTAAAGGTTCTTTATGGAACCAAACGGGTTCTTCTATGGCATTGTGAGGTACCTTTATCTTTAAAAGTGTATTTTTAAGAAATTAACAAACTTCTTGTTTTTCTTTTAAGCGCTGGTTCCTTGAAGAGAAGGTCATTTAGAGACACGCTGTCCCCAAGATCACTAAAAAACTTTTATGATTTCCACACGAGTTACAACCCCAGGGGATCTCTGAGGTAAAAATCATCCTTTCAGTTTCTCCGGGTACCTTATAGCTTTAAAAGTTGGGAACTAATGCCATCTGCTGGTGAATGTGCATGATTAATAGTATATGGAGATAAAAAAATGGGTTGCCATTAATGGATCAAGCACTTGAAATATAATCTATAAATATGTATGTTAATCTGTTTATTATTTGTGTATTTTGGCCAAAATAATAATAATTTGGTGTCATTGTTATTGGATATTTCCTCTAAGATTCAAATGAGCATATTTCTCTATATTTTCTATTACAGGAGAGACAACTCTTCCAGTTTTAGGTCTGACAGATCATACAGCCCTAAGCAGACCAGCCCCACCAGTCCTTTACCCCTTTATGATAATGTCTCTGGTGTCAAAGATGCAAAAGGCAGCCCTACAAGATTAGATTATCCTGCAGAGGAAGGTACCTCGCCCCATGAGCCTCAGCTGGATAACACCAGCTCCTCTGAAGATAAACCAGTGGAGGAAGACAAGAAAGCCAAAAAGCAGGAGTCCTCACAAGCCTCAGATCAAGAGATGGCCAACCAGGAGGAGTCTTCTGAGGAGGACAGTGATGAGAGTGAACTGAAACCAAACTCTAATATCGCTGAAAGCTCCAAGATCAAAGATCACAAATCCCCTGAGAAGGTGGGCGACGGTGGGGCTGCAGGGTTGGAGAATAGAATAGCTAATGACATTAAATCAGACGTGGAACAAGCCGAGGCTTCAAACGATGTGAGTTCTGTGAAGGTGTGAACACATTATGAAACACATAAGTGCATATACAATGGAATTTGGAATAATTACGATTTAAAAAAAAGTTTTATAGTTTATTATACTCACCAAAGTTGCATTTATTTGATGGGAAATACAGCACAAAATATCACTTATCACAGTAATACTGTAAAATAACCATGTTTTCTATTTTAATATCTAAAATAACTATATATTGAATGGATATAATAATCATAAAGCAGAATTTCAGCATCATTACCCCAGATCCTTCAGATCCTTCATAATCAATGTTGAAATCCTCATGCTTAATATTTGTGTGGAAACAGTATTGCATAGAAAATTCAAAACACAACATTTATTTGAAATAGAAATAAACAACCTTTCATTTGCAGTTTGGCAAATGAGCCCGTAGGTATTTATAGCTCTGTTTCTTAACAATCTCTACCAATTCCTTCATGCATAATTCCTACTGTTTTATGTATAGTTTGAAAAATATATTAGATAGTATACAGTGTACTGCAGTGTTTGGTCATTTTAGTATGCTAGCATTTCATCCTAAACATAACCATTACGCTCATTCATAAAGAAACCTAAATATAACTCTGAACGAGGTGTAATTTTTATTTGTTTGACCTGTTCCAAGGCTCTTACCAAGGGTGACCATCCGTCAGGAGAGGTAAAGGAGGGAGCGACAACAGAGGCCCCTAAATAGCAGACAAAAGGTCAGCATAATTTGAGAGCGCTTCTAACTCACACTCAAGTTGTGCTCATGTGTTTCATTGAATGCACTATATGAGCAGATTGCTTAATGTGTTTTTCATTTAAATGTCATATGTTTACAGAAAAGACGCAGTGTTTATTGGCAAATACACTGGAATCCCAACTAACAGAGGATGTGAAATGCTGTGGTCTCTCTTTTTTTCATCCTGGATCTTTTCAGAGAAATATTTAAATCCTGGGTTTTAATTCAAGAACAGTTTCCTTTAGATTAGAATCACTTTCCTGGATTGTCTTTTATATGTGGTGGTCTTCCTTAAGCATTTTAATATTTTTAGATACCTAACTCAATAGCCTTAAAGAAAAAGATGTATCTAACTGATCAAATGTTTATTATGTACTTGAGAATCATCCGTCACTAAATAAATAAAGAAATTATTTGCCACTCAGTTGCCTGTTGTTTTTAAAAAAAAATGTCATCAGGCACTAAGCAATTAAACTAATGATCCAAATCACCTTTCTTTTTACAGAGGTTAGTCTAGCGTGTTTTAGGGTGGTGGTTGTTGGTTAATATGGGTCCTTTCGTGGAATGCGACCATTGTTTAATTCTTCGCGGGAGCGGGCTGGAGGAAACGCGTGAACGCGCCTACGCTCCGCGAAAGAGAAGTGACTCGTTTCAAAGAATCGACTCTTTCGGACTGTTCTTTGTTTCAAAGACGGATTAAATGATTCTTTGCGTCATGACGCAATTACGTCATGTGGCCGTAATGAAACGTGGTCTACAAATAAAAGCAAACATAGTTTATTACTTTTTTCTATTATGTTTTGGGTTTTATGACAATTTTACTTTGTGTGCCCCGGTTCAATGCGTTGCAGCTATGATCACAAAATTTGCGTTTTAATAAAATAGTAAAAATAAAATGACAGTTATTTTACATGAACGGACTCTATACTGTCGTAACTGTAAGTGCGTTAATAAAACTGCCATATATTCAACTTGTAAATCTACCTCCAGTACTTTTTAAAATCCGGGTATCAGCGCAAATGGTTGTGTTTTCGACTCGGAAACCGCTCAGAATTCAGTCCATTCCGAGAACTAAAATTGCGAACCAGTTCATTCAACCGATTCACTTAAAAGATTCGAATCAAATAAACGATTCCTTCACATATCGGACATCGCACACTCGAGATGAAGTCTTGTGGATGAGCCGCTGCTTTGAATCGAAACCTGCTTACTTTCCATGATTTCTCCGTCTTCATTATAACTTTAACCTGCATCTTCAACTAAAAGTAGTTTATCCGCGACTTTAACACTTCAAACAGGTAAGTTTATTTTTTGTTCCTGTTGGTCTGGGAGTAGATCTGACGGTTTCAAATGGCTGAGCAGCTGATGATGAGTTTTACAGCTCTTTAAAGTGATCGTTCACACGGTGAGAGGAGATTTCCGACTACTATCGACTAGATCAAATCAACGGAATCGTTAGGAGTACAGGTTTATCAGGCTGTCCCTACTACAAACAAACAAACAACCTCGATGGTGCGTGTTTCTTTGAGTATTTGGCGACCAGCACCTCTAGCTTTGTGTGTGGTGTACCTGGCCACATGACAACGAGAACCGTTCAAATACTGCTTTGTGTTTTAACCCTTTGACATCTGTATGAAGGAAAGTTCATTCAATTTAGGAAGTGAGACTTATGACTTATGACGGGTGTGTTTGTGTACATTGTGCAAGTGGGTAAATAGGTTAAATAATGAAAAGCTGACGCAAACATATTATTGTATATTAATTTTGGCATTTGTTCCTTACCGCAGCCAAAATAAATAAATTAATCATAATAATTAAGAAATATATATTTTTAATCATGTCTTATCTGAATTGTCCTCGCACTTGTGTATAAATTTTTTTTCTACTATATATAGCCGTTGTAATATATACAAATAATATCTATGTGTATTTTTTATATTTTATGTATTATTATATATTAAAATATATAATACCTTAAGTTGTGTCCCCATGTTATGGGGAGCATTATTTTTATTTTTTAATAGTAAATCAATGAATAAAATAGTTTGTCTTAATGACAGTGTCATTCTTTCAATAAGTTCCAAATCCAATGTATTTTTTGTTATATGCTTGTCAATCACATTACTATGAAAGGGTTGTTGCAGTGAATGGGTGCCGTCAGAAGAGTCCAAACAGCTGATGAAACATGGCAATAATCCAAAGTAATCTATGCGACTCCAATTAAAGCCTTGCAAATCAAAAATCCTCATGTTTGTAAGAAACAAACGCATCATTAAGATGTTTTTAACGTCTACATCTCGGATGAGCTGAGTGTGAGCAAAGTCTTTTCAAATGTATTTTCTTATTTGTTCATTTATCTTGAAATAGCAATTATTGGCATTTAGTAATATATTATTTATAATTACGCGACATATCACAGTGTTTAAAAAAATTACCATATCAAACTAGGAGCAGCGCACGTTTTCTAGAATGAGCCTGAACCTATGATGCTGTCCAAATGTTTTATAAAGCAGGTTGACATCAGTTGTTAAAAAGTACTTCTCTCTCCAAAAGTCAAGATGTAGACATTGCTAAAAGTCATAATGATATTTAAATCCCTTAACATTTAAAATACAATTTCCCATTCCTCCACACACATATACGTGTCCCCCTCTCTTCAAACAACACCAATAGGCCTCAATGAGCCATACTGGATACAGTCTCACATCACAGTTGATGTTAGTCCACTTTTAGTTCATGTTTAAACATTGAAGCTTTCCTAACAAGTCATCGTCTGTTTCAGAAAGCACATATTTGTGAAGTCACAGTTGGAAGTATGATTTTCATGTTGAAAATGTTTATTTTGCTCCATATAGGTGTCCGTTTCAATACAGTTATGAATTCCACCGTGGCTAGCATTGCACCTACTGGTAAGTCCTAGCCTACACCTTGTCTTCTAATATGAAGAGCATTAAAGGTTTCCTTCAAAGGTGTGTCCCTCATATCAAACAATGTATCTGAACATTGTAATAAGCTAACGTAACACAATCTTGGCACTACCTCTGTTTATTTTGCTCATTAATATTTGTACACTAGCCTAACCTGATCTCAGTTGGGCCTAGATTATGTTTAATCGGAGGCGATGCTAAAGCATTAAATAAAACCTACGCACAGTTAATGCTGTGCCATGTTGCACTTCTCCTAATCCGATTACTCTTCAACAATGCTGACCAGTTTCTCTAGCTGGAAATGGTTGCAATTCCACATTTAGTGCATGTAATCTTGACACACAGGTTTTGCGTGTCATCTTCAGTAATGTGTTTTTTTTCTCAGGGATCGATGTCGCACCAACAACTGCAGCTCCACCGGAAACAGACATGACTATCATTGGAGGTAATTAACTTCCTTGAAGGCTTTTTTGGTGATAGTATTGGTAGACGGTAAACACAGTGTTTGCCAGCAGGTGTCATGATAATGTTACACTCAAACCTCAAGCCTTTGGGTCATTCGTCAGGTACGCCTTCCATTTTTGCATCCATATTTGTGCCTGTGATCAGTTTTTTTAAAGACATCTCTTGTGTTCACCAAGGCTGCTTTCATTTGAAAATAAACGCTCATCTTGAAGAGTACTATTTTTCTTCTTTTGATTTATTGCATACTGCTGGCTGCTTAAAAGGATTTTTCTCTTCTCTTTTAGTGGTAATTGCCCTGATCCTGCTGACCCTTGTTATCTGCGGGGTCCTGCTGTACAGATACCTGTGCCACAGTAAGGGTGTGTACAGAACCGCAGGTGAGCCTGCTCCAGGGGTGGACCCTGACCAGGTCTACAATGACACCGTCACTGAAAACAAGAAGGAGTACTTCATCTGAGCGATCAAACCCACCATCAGTACTCATAAACTGCAGCAGACATCTGAACAGAGGTGTATGCGCAAGACATATGAGACATAAATCACTAGTCTGTGCTGTATGAAAGAATGCTTAGTTGAAAGGATACAGATTTAGTTTTATGTTGGGAGGATAAGCCAGAAGTAAAAGTTAGTTTATCCATGAGGTCAATAAGCTCACCATCGGTTACTTTTCATATGATAAAGTTACTGTCAGTTATGGGGACAATCGTTATTTTCCCTGTCAATTTGTTAAGCCTTTGTATATAGTTTATAGTTCACTCAAAGAAAAAACACACTCTAAACTCGCTGCTTCATCAGAAAGTACAAGAAAATTGAAATTTATGGGTAATTATGATATTATTATCAGTTATTACCAGTGTTCAGTTAGCATAAGTGGCACTGCACACATTTAGTTTTATTCAGTGATAAGTCAATATAGTGTTAATTAGGGACTTTTCATGGCTTTACCCTTTGATTTCTTTGCTACTTTTTAATTTTTTTATTATTATTTATTGGCAGAATTCTTACATTATGAATAGTTGGGGAGTCCACTATCACAGTGCCTTGTAAAACATTAAAATGTATTTCTTTTTTTTTGTAATTAGACATTTTATCATTCAAAATGTACTTTTGTTACACAGGCGTGCTGTAACAGTGCCAAATATAATACCTCTGTCATTTTTTGTGAAACATACACATGCTGATCATAATATCAGATGCATATGATACTTAATATTTTTGTGTGCAGGGTTCCAGTTGCATGTTACTTGTTATGAAAATGAATGTAATTTATATATCTGATTCTCAGTAACGTTTTTTTAATGGCGCTATCAATATGATACTGCAGTTATTGATTATATGTCAAATACAAGTGTCTAGCTAGTTGAAAATGGCTAGTAAAACCGAAATCCGGTGCTAGTTTTGTTGGTGCAAAAATTCTATTTTGTATTATATTTAAATTCCTTGTAAGATTTTGGTTTTGGATTGGCAACAATATAAACTCCAAGATCTTGAGTCATTATTGCATTGGGGTGAATGTCAATTGGTGAGGTGACCCTCCAAATATACAACCCAACAGACAAAGTATATAAGCATGAAACATGGAAAGACATATTACAACACAGATTGTCAAAATTCAAAATAGCTTTTATTCTAAATTTTGTTTTATACTTAAGGTTTAGTATAAAAAAAGTTAAGTGCACCACATTTTCATTGGAGACCATTTTATCATGTAGCAAACTAGGAAGGACCTCAGTTCCTTGATGCTGCAGTGTGCATCCATTCTAACCCATCACAATCTTTTTATATTATATATATATATAGAAAAAAAAATCAAGAGGGTTCCCTGAACTGTAGTGCCCACATAGACGTATACCATCCATGACTGTCATGGTATTGAGGCTCAAGATAAGCAGTGTATCCGCTACATTGCATACACAAACACACGGTGCCACATGCCATGATAAAATGCTGCGCTAAGTTGAAACAGATATTGAGTTCTGAAGGCTTTGCCCTCATGTTTTTTTTTTTTTTTTTGCCTTATGTTTTTTTCCTAGCAAAGTAAGAATACATGAAATGGGAATGGCATAAAGTCAGGTTAGGAAACTACCAGGTCAGAAGCCTACATCACAGAAAATTATAGAAATGGTGCTAAGGCAATGCCAGCATACTTGGCATGTTTTTTTTGTTTTTTTCTTAAAACATCAAAAAAAAAAATATTTCTTTCATTTGCAGAGAGGTCTTTTTTTTATTATTCAAATGGGCAAAACCTTTAGAACGGTACAGTAGTGTCGGATACCCAGTGATGCACCTGATACACGTAAAGCCTAAAAATGAGCCCCATTTGCCAGGCTATATTTCAAAATTCGATACCAGTGAATGTATGGAGAATAAACCTAAGTAACCTTTTATAAGCATTTGACCTCTGTTCTATCTAGCTAGATTTATAGTCACATGGAATACAGGTAACTGCTTAAGCAAGTAGTGTCGAAGAGGAAACGACTGCTTTTGATGGTCATTCGATCACTGTTGGGAGCAGAAATGAAGATTAAGCAGTTAAATAAATTAGAAGTGGAGACAACTGCTGGTGTAACATTCTGTGAGGTTTTCCTTTTTTCGTCTAAATCACATTAGAGACTAAAGAGAGAGGAAAACTTTAATCCCTTGCGAAACACTTACAAATCAACACCACAATTTCTCAGCTGCTGTATTTGCTGCTACGCATTACCGCACTGCTTTGAAAATCATCAATGCAGCGCCAACTATAACTGACGCGGTTCGTATTTAAAAGCATATGTACAGAAGAAATCTGCAAAGACATTTCAGAATTGGTTGACAGTGCACATAAATTAATCTTGTAGTAAAATTTAACAATGAAAAGTCTTTATTAAGAACAAAACTACTGAAAAGTGCATGCAGAAACATCAAGATGCAACTAGGAAACATTTATAGATTTTTAAAACACAACCCCTAGAAAATGCAGTCACAGCAGTGGTGTGCTCTGCCCGGAAAGCAATCACCGTCATCTTAAGTATGATATGTTCATTTATTTTCAGTATGAATCTGTGTGTAGATGCACTATGACAGAAGACTTACAAAAAGCGAAAAGCTTTTAGTGCATTCTAGTCCAGATCTTTGGTACAAGCAGCTCCCCACACACAAAAACAAACAAAACGAAAAAAAAAAAAAAAATGCTTGATGTGCCGAATCATTTCAAATACTGAAATTTGATTAAGTCCTGACCTCTGTAAACAACTTTACCTTTGTGGAAAATGCTGAAAATCTTGTGTAGAAGCACGTATAGCTGGAACACACACATATAACACACGCTAAACTAAGTGAAACGGCTATATGTACAGCTCTGGGTATCCGACATTGGAGGGAAAATATTGAAGAAGAAAAAAACAAAACAAAACAAAAAATCCTACTTTTCTGAACCAGTTTAGTTATTCTTGTTCACTCTCTCTTTTACTGCATTTAGGTTCATTCATATGTAAATTCCTTTGCTTTTAAATAACGGTGCAGTTTTGGCACCTGATAATATTTATATAAGCTTGCCCAAAGGTACGATACGCCGCCATTGCTTGAAGTTGTAAACACATCTTTCTCTTTGACTGAGAGTGCTTAAATCTGCATTTTACATATCTGACAAGACCTTAAGAATACGAACGAAAGGCGTAGTTAAGCATACTGTTCAAAGAGAAGGTTTCAAGTGCATAGCTACTTTACACAGATGATCAAACTGACTCGGCAGTTCTCTTGGCATGATCTCTGGCTCAAGAAGACAACCAAAAATTAGAAAACGTACTGTAAAAATGAAGTTGTAAGAGTCAATAAAGGTAAAAATGACCTGGTCTTCACCTTAAAAGTTGTTTGCTCTCTTAACTAGCCAACCGATAATTATGACATATGATCACTAGGAGTTCCAACTTACAATTATCATGCGCTTTTTAATTGTGAATACGCAATAACTGTGTTCTACATTACGTAATTGCCATATTACACAATTATATCAACAGCGGCGTATTGTACCTTGAGTAAGGGGCTCTAAAACATTACATTCCATTAGATTAAATCAGTATTGTGGCTTAGCCAAGCAGCCCCAAAGGAGGCAGGGGTGGGAGAACAGGTAAAGGGAACCAGGGAGAAGGAAGGAGGGCTTCGGTCCAGGCCCAGGGGGGGGTGCTCACTGTTACCAGATGGTGTAACCGCCGCTAGAGCCGCCCATGAAAAAGTTGCCCTTGCGTTGTGTCATCACCACATTTGCACCTTGCATGGCTGCCATCTGAGCCGCGTTAGGGAGGTGTCCCGGTGGTGGAGGCTTGAATGTGAAGACAAAAACGTCAATTAAATATATTTCATGAGCGACATTTTCAGGCACATCTATGCCAAGAGAAAGAATTTTACACTTTGTGGACTGTTGAGCAAAGGGACAAAGCAGGCTACAGAAGTGTGGAAAAAAAAACATCACATGTTGTGTGTAAACATGTTTAGTGCAACCTCCTAGATGGTGATTTCAAAAGATCTTTGTCTTGCAGGTTAATGGCTGACTTTGTTGATCATGTTATTTTTAACATATTTTGAGGACACGGTTAAATACAACAAATACATCTTGGACACCTAATAAACATAAACATAAAATGTTTTGTCCCTCATCTCAAAAAATCCAACCAGATTATTCAACATGCACTAAATGTGCTTAAAGGAATAATTCTACTTTCAGGCCATCAAAAGATGTATATATATATAGTTTCTTCATTGAACTTTTGAATTTCTTCCAATCTCAGAATGAGAGTTCAAACAGCTGATTAAAGCTCATAGTTCATCAATTAACATCTTGTATAAAAAGCTGCACGTTTATAAAAAACAAATTCATCAAGATGGAGTAATGGAGTCCTCCTCTGTTGTCCTCTCTCATCAAAATCCCCAGAACTGTATTTGTTTGTAAACTGTGCTTGATCTGTCCCTATTTCTCTTCTGATTCAGACAACTTTCACTTGGAGGCATTATTAATAATTATGGACTGATTAGGGAATGATGGATTTGTTTCTTAAAAAACACAAACTTTTTACTTCACAAGGCATAAATGTATGGACAGGAGCCGTGTGCAACATGGTAATGTTTTTCAAGCCGTTTTGAACGGCACCCATTCACTGCAGATGATCCATTGGTGAGCAAGTGATACAAAGCTTCATTTTTTACAAGATACAAGCATCTTGGATGGCCCAAAGAGTGAGTCGATTTTTAGTAGATTTCCATTTTTGGGTGAACTGTTCCCTTAATTACAGGCTGATAAATGCATAGTATTTCCTGGATGTTTACTGGGAATACTCACAGGAATGGAAGCACTGGTGCCATGCCCAAAGCGAGCTCCAGCATCATATCCACCATCCACCATGACGGTGGAACCAGTGGGGTACATGGGCCCCATCTGATAATATGCCATTGGGACACTAGGAGCCATAGCCCCCATTGGCACAGTCTGAGCATGCATGGGCATGTACATCTGGGTACCAGGGTAAGCTGAGGTCATTGGGGGCATCTGTCCAGGGGCTGGGGGGGGAGCCATATACCTGGGCTGATAAACCTGTGAGGGGGAAACATTTCAAAATATTTTAATTAGCTGCACTCAAATGTGGTTAAACAAATATGCAACCGTACAACAGCCTAAAGTTACTGTTAATGAAATTAACATTTTATCGAACAGAGATATCTTTTATTACATCACTTGTCCTGCAATTTTATACAAAACAATTAAGAGCTTTTAAAACGGTTTAATAAACCGCCTATTCAGACTTACTGCTTCATTTAATAACTGCTTTCCTCAATCATTTGTTATAAATCTATTATACTAGATAGAGTACCTCTTTCCTCTGGGAGTTTTATTTTGTCTAGTTCATTGCTAAAATTGCCTTTGTCTGTCTGAGTCGTGCCACTCGCATCACAACAGATGATTCATCAAGCGCATTTTCCAAAAAATGATTCACGTTCTCAGAAGAGAACCTTTAGCGGTAATCTTTAGCTATGCAGACTTGAGTAATGTAACTCACATTTATGGAAATGCTTGTGAAGTGCTTCCAGGACACGTTATACATTGAAATAACCAAAGAAAGAGGAAATAGTACCGGTTACCTCAGAGTACGGAGGAGGGGCATCTGCATATGGGGACACCTGAGGAGGGACTTGCATAGCAGGCGGATAAACGGGTGCTGTGCTCTGCTGAGGGTAAACAGCTTGTTGTGGATATGAACCTGCATGGAGAAAAAAAAATTAATAAAAAGTAGACAGGTAATTGTTTAAAATTAATATCACAACAGAATTAATAGCCAACAATATTTTGGTTTTCCAAGAGAAACCATTGAGTAGTTTATATTAAACCAAAGCTTGAAATGTGAATTAAATAAATAAAATGCCTTGGCAAAATAATAACAATTCTTTTGAAGTGACCCAGACGTGTTATTAAAAGGGTTTGTGATATTGACCTAAAAACATATGATTATTGACAAATGACTTGTGGATGTGGAAAGGTATGCATTACAAATGGCGTTAAGCCACACACGCAAACAAACAAGAGACAAAAAGGCCAGGCTTCACCGAGTGCTATGCTACATTAGAACAATAAGACAAACGGTCCTTTAATAAATATCACACAGTATATCGATGAAACATGTTTAAATACGATTGATTAAATGATTAAACTGAAGCTGTGAGCGTCTCGCTTTCTTAATGAGGTCACCTTTCCGATCACGTCATCGCGCTGTAGCGGCCAAGCTCGTTACCCTTTACCCGTTTTCAATCCAAAACATTACCCAGTCCGCTGAAAACAGACACTACCGCGTTAAAAATTATAGTGTATGTCAGAAGACAGTCGATGACAGATGTTTCTGGCACACAATCAGTAAGAGCCCAGTATGTAGAGTCGTTTGTTATGTAAGTCAGTTATGCTGGCTAACTACATTGGTAGTTGCTAGGAAGCGGCTAAGCAAAATAGCAGAAGAGCGGAGATGACCGTGTTTTTACCTTTGTTGTTCATTGTTCTTCACTGTAGATAATATATTCTAGTGGATGAAAATGTATACAGACCGAATTCTGCGTTTATATGACAATAAATACACGATTTGCTCAAAGTTCCTCGTCTTTTTTTTTGCTCGTTACTTCCTTGTTTTCGTCGGGCTATGCTTTGAGTATATTTGTGTTGGGAGGAGCTACGTCACGCACGCGTCAGTTTTTGCACGCCACTCCCTGTTAAAGAGAAACTCATGACTCATATTACCGCAAAAACGAAAGTGTCTGTAAGACCCACTTTACACTCAAATAAAAAATGCAGGAATATTAATTTGAATTTTTATATATTTATATGTCAAGTGTTTGCGTTTATATGCGGGGCAGGTATCAGAGATGGAATCTGGCACAAAGGCCAAACTTTATCTCTGTTATTTTAGGAGTTTGAGCCAAAGTCCAGTTACACAATTATGTATTTTCTCTAGTGGTTTTTATGTTGGTTTCAAACGCCTAGTTCAAAAAGCTCTGTATATTTAAAAAAAAAAAATAATAATAAATACACTAGAGCTATTATTACAATTAGCCAATGACATGCTGTTTCATTGTGATATCTTACTCCAAATACTGAAGTGTGACAGCATGCCCTGCTGTTACTTAAGTGTTGACAGTTTGGTATGTTGTTTATGTCCTAAATCAATTATTACCTATTGACTTTGATGTGAAAATTTTTATATTTTAGTCAAGTCATCTTTACTTATATATAGCGCTTAACAATACAGATTGTGTCAAAGCATTTAACAGTATCAGTAATAGCAAGATTAAACACTTCTTTTTAACATTATTATCGATATTAGCATGTAATATGATTTCCTGTCTACTCAAAGGAGCGATTAGTATTGCACACTTGATGAACCTGATATTGTATAACTAGGCCCTGTGAAGTGTGCCAAGCAGAGCAGAGGTTTCATTAAAATTGTTTCATTTGATTGCAATTTTCAACCCAATATATTACTTTGAATAGGAGTGATGATCCAAATTTAGTTTTGGACCTGCGTGACTTAAATGAAATGTCATTTGTGTGTCATTTTTTGTGGCTAGATGCATAAAGATGCATTTAGTGCATCTATAATGGAACTTCTCTGTATTAGTTGGGGCCTGTATACTGGATGTGAACCTAATTACAGATTCGTCTGTATTCAGCAATCCCAGTACTCCTTTGAGCTCCATGGCAATATGCTGCTAATGCATGCAAATGGAAGTGTTTGCCAGCTGGCTTGGCAACAGAGGAAAGACACAGAGTGTGTATAGAGACACGGTGTCTCTTTCATGAGGGAGTTCATTATAAAAAATGTGAATATGCCTTGTAAATCACATATAAAAATATGCGGCAGGTTTTGTCGAGCAAAGAACATCTTGTTTTGAATGCGTTTAATGGTGTGCGTGAAGCTTCCTCAAAAAACATGCAACCGTCACAATAGAGATTCACATAACAATGCAACAGATGCATTCGTCTGCAGTGCCATAAATGATTGTCTATGGGGAACAATCAGAGGGAAAACTGCTTGGGCTGTAGCCAAACTCTTTTTTTCTTTATCATTTAATTTCTTGATTTACATTTACTATTCCTTATTCGTAAGTCACTTTGAATAAAAGCATCTGCAGTTTTGTAAGATGGCATGTTTTAAAAATTGCATTTAAAATCGCCCCTTTTGTTATATTTATTAATATTTTACATGGAATCATAATATGCGTGTTTGTTTTTATTTAATACTTTAGACTTTAAAGAGGTACAAGGACACAGGGGTATCAATCATTGTATCACCTATCAATATTTTAAATTGTTATGAAAAAATTATATATAAATATATATTATTTTAAAGGAACACAGCATTAGTTATAGTCAAAATAATAATCACGATTACACAATTTTTTATAAGTGATAATACAAATAAATTGATGTTGTTACTAATATTAGCATTAGTGTATAACTTCATAAAGTAGCAACATTACTGTTATGGTCAAGTGTTTTAATAGTGCAGTGAACAACTTAATATGTATATTTTACACTTTATCATGAAATTTTCGTTTTAAAAGTTAAAAACTTTAGAAACCATCACAAGATGATTTCATAAGTTAAATGAATAAGCATGAAAACATTATTTTATCACCATTATATTAAAAATAAATGGTTCGCTTTAATAATATTAGTCATTTTGCTGTGAAAGCACAACCTCACACTGTGGCAATACTGCAGCCTGAATCAAGTGCAGTGAGCTGCAGTAACACTGTGTACTGTCCCTTTAAGACGGCCATCGCTCCCGTTCTGTCGAGCCAGCGCCATTTTTTCAATGCGAGACTTGGCCTGCATAAATTATGTTCATGACGTAGTGCAAAAGAGCAAATTTGTGTTAATTTTTCGGCACTTTTCTGCAGATAAGGGTTTACCTTGGCTATTAAGGTGCACTTGCTTCACCGGCACAACAGTTAACGGAGAGACGTCATTAAATATTTAGTTCAAAAGAGGACCAGCGCTTTCCTGAGCCTCCTTATCAATGCAAATAGCTCTTTTGTGTGCATCCGTAGCGCGCGTCGGAAGCTGTGAGATGAATTTTTAATTATGCATATTTAAAACAAACTGTAGCAAAGCTCGCCCAAGGAGGAGAAATAAAGAAAATATCCCACCTTTCAGCGGGTAAGTCGTGAATATGATCACAGCTTGCATGTTATTTTTCACAACGCAATACGAAGTCTCGGACTCGAAATGAGTTTTTGGTTAATATGCAATGGTCTTAATTAGCATAATTTATATATTTATGATAAAGAGAAAGGAAATACATCAAATGCCGTCCCGAGTCGTGGCATATTGGCGTGTGAGCGGTGTGATCAGTAGATGAAGTGTGTGTCCCGGGAGGAGAGTTTTTATTATTGCATTGTGAATGTGTTGGGAGGGCTACACTAGTACCTTACAGGCCTGCTTGATGTGAAAATGCGCAAGTCTTACATAATGCCCTATTGTTTTTAGGATAATTACGCGCGCACATTTTTAATGCAAGACATGCATCTTAAATTGCACGTGCACAGTGATATCTGAACATGCTCTCTCGATTTACACTGGGAAATAATCTGCCAGGTTTTTGAGAACTGTGATTACGCTCCTCCAGTTACCTGGATTGTAATATTTTAAGTTGACAACCTTGAGAGCGGGACGTTACACACTTCACTACGTCATAATTACCTGCTTAATTCAAAGATTTACCATGGTATTCTTAGTTCTTGCCAAAGCACCATAGTATTTACAATACTTAATGTTATTTAATGTGAAGAAAATCATCGTAATATGTAATGTTGTTGAAACCGTGTGAAAGTTATGTGTACATTTTGCCACAATCATATTTTGCATTTTAAATACTTATTTTTATTTATTTTATTATAACCTAGTGAGAAAACTATAGGCGAAGAACTCTTCTGTAATGTATTGTTTTAAGAAAACTATTTTTTTTGCGTACAGTTTGTTACATTTAGTGAGACTAAAGCACAAAGCAGCTTCCACCTTAATAACATAATATTTAAATTAACATTTATTTCCTATTTTGTGAAGTGTTTCTGATTAGAATGAAATAGTTGTCAGAATTAGTCTTTTTTTTTAGCTTTAGAGTATTTTACATCACACTTTTTCTTCCATATTGTGAAGTATTATATTTCTAATTGAAATATTTTAATGTTCAGGCTACTTAAAGGTGGTGAAACTAAATCTGACTTTTTTAAACTTTTTTTCTAAAATTATAATTTTCTTTTTTTTTCTGATTTAAAATGAGATTTGTCAGATTTAGCAATGCAATGTTTCTGTTTACTTGTTGAAAACCTAAAATCACTTGAATAAGGAAATAAAACACATCCAGAACATTTTGTTGACAAGTTTTATTACTGGATCTTGTAGCCTAGAGTTTTTGCATCAAAATGATGCGAAAAAAATCTCACAGAAAACAATGCATACATTTTAATGTCAGTTTTTGTATGGAAATACAAAAATAGTGGGATTCACACCCGAGAAGGAGAAGGCCCACATAATGAGCCGTTCAGTCAGGTATTGGACTTCGAGGGAATTGCTCCGGGAAAGAATGGGAGTAAAAAGTAAAAAGTGTAATTTTGTTTAGTTTGTAGTTTATTTAGAATATATTATATATAGCTGTCAGACAAAATAACTTGAGATTAACTTGCAAGTGCAGTTAAACCGTTTTTTAGGAACAATTAAACAACACAATAGTCAAGATGTTGCGGGTGCACTCTCCAAAGTATGCATTGCAAACTGCATTGCTGTTATTGTAGTTTTTAGCATAGGCATAACCATATATATATATATACATATCTATGGGCATTACGCAATGGCATGACCAAAGAAACCAACGCACATTCCTTAAAGGTGCCATAGAATTAAAAACTGAATTTACCTTTGCATGGTTGAATTGTAACAGTTCAGTACATGAACATAACATACTGTGAGTCTCAAACACCATCGTTTCCTACTTCTTATAGAAATCAAGTG
>JAUMHQ010000089.1:13646084-13660367 GCA_032361165.1 Enteromius paludinosus | reverse complement strand
AGCTACATACCTTCTATGTACATATCAGAGAACAATTTAAAATATTCTCTCAATGCATTCTATGGCACCTTTAAAACAAAAGATATGGGTGTTTACAGGTCATGCGTGTCACGTGGAGATAGCACAAACAGTGCACGGGTGTTATCTAATGAGTGATTAATTACTTTAGATGGTGTTGTTGGTTTCATACGGATTACTTTATTACTGAGTATTTGTTTTTGCCATTGAAATGACAAGCTTTGTATAGATATTTCTCACATTTGTGTGTAAAGTGTTCGCTGAGTTTCAGTTGATTCTAGTGAAGCGTTTCTAAAAGCAACTCGCAGAGACAGTGAGTGCAACCTGTTTATTCTCTTTATTTGAGCATGCACAAATAAAAGTATACCCTTTACTGATTCAAGTTACTTTTATGTGTGCAATCAAAAGTGATTTTAGTTGTAGTTTTTCTCTGTCATCTGAAAAGGTTCTCCTACTGGCATCTTTGCAGACCCCAGGTGGTTAAATAATGTAGTATGGAACTTAATTAGAATTAAATAGGTCAACTTTTATGTCGTTGGTGGAGATAACCATATCTAGTGCTGTCAGGATTTTTTGTTGATGAGCATCTTTGTCTTAGGGGTACTGTGGAGCTGGTAACATCCCCTTCAACCACTATGCAGAATCAGTGATCTCCTCAGAGCTAAGACTTCATCATGGACACTGAGGATCTCCCTGCAAACAATGCGCCACTCACCGTCAATGAACAGGTAGTCAAGTCGTAATTCCCATACGTTTCTCACTACTTGCATAAAGTGTTACCAAAGCACATATGTCCCTTAACATTTCATCACATGTCCTGCCTCATGCCCCACGACGTGTGTGAGTGTTCAGTCTACGTTCACAGCGCAAGCAATTCTCTTCTGGTGGTGAGGTGTTTGCAGAAAGCATTGCTTATGCCGGTTTTTTGGTCAGGCGCTCTCGTTTGTTTGCTGTACTCATGTCACTTGTGTCCTTGTTGGGTTGGTTCTTTGTGTCCTAACGTGTGCTTGGCATCTCTGTTCTCTTTAGCCATTCATTGTCTGACTGCAGAAGTGTTTTCTCAGCTTTTAGGTTCCGGCACTTTGAAATTCCCAGCACAAGACGACCAGGTATGCACCTTCTCCTGCGTCTGTACTGCTCTCTGTGCTGCGCTGAGCTGAGCTTCCCTCTCTGCCTGAGCCCTGCATCTGCTCCTGTGTTGTTTCTCTGATCTCGACTCATAAAAATCAAACATTAAGCTGAGCAAAAGCTTCACGCTGTATTATTATACGCTACTGTTTAAAAGTTGCATTTGTTGCTAAAGTAATATTATTCAATATTCAAATATAACTATATTTAAAATAGCTGCTTTCTATTTTAACATTTTAAAATCAGTGCTGTCAATAAATAACCAATTTATTAATCGATATATTAATTAATCGCATATTAATTATTAAAGTGGTCATATGGTGTGATTACAAGTTTTTCTTTCTCTCTGGAGTGTTTTTTAAGCTGTTAGTGCGTAGATAAGATCCCTGAAGTTGCAAAGATGAAACTTTCAAAACCAAAGAGATTCTTTATAGAAGTTACGACTTGTCCACGCCCCCCCCTAAACAGCTTGTTTAAACACGCCCCCACTTTTCTACGTCACAGAGTGGGTTTATTTTGAAACACCGCCCAAATGTTTACGTGGCATAACTATTTTTCTCGCTGTAGTGTTGCTGCCGGTTGCTGGACTCTGCAGTGTGTCATTGTGAAAGTTAAACTACTTTCTTTATGCTTCCAAAAGAGGCCACAACTAGAAATCTTTGGCTAATGCCGAGTTCAGACTGCACGATTTTAGCCCCGATTTCTGACTTTCCGACAGGTTTTGAGAAATCGCCGACAAACCCCCGAAATCATAGGCAAATCGGTGCTTGTACACGCGAGTGACAATCACACAGTGTGAACTGTCAATGACCCGATCTGAGAGAATCGCCGGCGTGTCGCCGACACCCGTGAGATTTATTGGCATGCTAAATATCTGGACCTGTCGGTGATTCAAAATCATGCCGTGTGAAATGTGTTCTGACTGAATAACATCGGCGATTACCTACAGCCAATGAGAGAGTGACATTCAGTGCAGCGGGATGTTGGGGGAGGAGTTACGAAGGTATAGAAGGTAGTTATCCTCCTCTATAATCTTCTGTTCGTTGCGAATGAGCTCACATGCAATTTGTATGACAAGCTTATTTTGCTTGCTATTATTTTTAATAATAATCCCAGTCTCACGTGAGAACTCCGGTCTTGCACACGTGACCTCGCGTTGTTTCCATGTCACTTCTCGTGTGTGTTTGGCAGTAAGACAAAGTTGTCGGCGATTCTTCCTGTTGTAAAGTCATGCAGTGTGAAACCCCCTGTCACCGATCTATCATGCAGTTTGAACACAGCAGCGACTGAATGCTACCCCAGATAGTCACGCAGTGTGAAAAGACCTGTGACTCGATTACTTTGAAAATCGTGCAGTCTGAACTCGGCATAAGTTGTTTTCACAACACTGGTGTTATGTTTACGAGGTGTGATGCAATGCGATGTGTATAAAGACAGTACTAAGTCATGATAATCAGTAACTTAATTATGTCTCCACTGGATGCAACAAATGCCTAGTTTGTAATGTGTTTTATCGTTTTTTTGTCATCGCACCAGGACGCTACATCACATTATGGTAAAGGGGCGTAACATTTCCGTCAGCCGCTTGTGGTATTCGGCCAATCACAGCGCACTGGATAGCTGGCCAATCAGTGCACAACTTGCTTTTTTAGAACGATGAGCTTGGTACAAATCGACCTGTTTCATGGGGCGGGGCTTAGGGGATGTGTGGAAAATAATGTGTTCTTGCACCTTAAACCACATAAACACATTGCATTACACTAAATGCACAAAACAATGTTTACTTTTAGTAACATCCTATGACCCCTTTAATCAGTTATTGATTATGAACATATTAATCTCACCTAACATTAAAGTTAAGTATACATTTATATTGCAAACATTTCAAAATGTCTGTTCTAAGATATCATTTTTTTCCTAATATTTTTCCAATGACTATAACCGTTCAACATTACAGTATAAGTAAGTGGTATCAATTTCACCATTTTAACTTCTAATTTAAGTGAACTCAAAACAATCTTTACATAAACCTATTATAATCGGTGTTATATTTACCTGAATATAACATTGCCCTTCAGCAAGTAGGAATATGCAAAAATTGAATAAGGTTATCAATAAAGTCAATATAAAGATATCAAATACTAAATTCTTAAGTATTGTTAAATCCTTAAAGCTACAAAATTTATTGATTTCCTAATTTTCCTTTTGTTCTTTGAATGACAGACGTCACAGCAGCTGGTAATTTGGCTGGTGTTATTTTAATAGCTGCCACTTTTGAACATGATACTCATGCTTGTAGTTTTATTCACGGTTTAATACTGTATGAAGTTATACAGGCTACAGCATGCTTTGTGAGTTGGATGAGTCTAGCTCCACCCCTGCGTTAACTGCATTAAATATAATAGAAAACAGTCTTATAATGTTGAAAACATTGGTGCTGCTTCATATTTTCTGGAGGTTATGATACGTGTTATTTCAGGATTAATTTTGTAGTTTTAAAAAGTTCAAAAGAATCTTGAACATTAGTGTCACACATGGAGAGCCAGATTTTAAAAGCTCTTGTTGACAGCAGAGTTTACATGGTCTTCATGGGCACCTGTTAACGTATAAGTGCATCTGCTGGTGCATGTTTCGAGCTAAATTGCCTCTTTAATTGCCTTCTTTGCACCTTTAACAACCAAATAAAAATCGCAACAATTTCATTGCATATATTTAATATATCGCCCCACTCTAGCTGCAACAGTTTCTTGCTCTTTTGCTCAGCAAATGTCACCAACAAATTAATCAAATGTCTGAGAGATCAGAATATTCACACAGGTGTAAACTCCATACTGACCATGGCTCATTTTCATTTTGTCAACACTGCCCCTCATTACACAGAACGGGAGCTCGTTTATAATCACTTCCTAACACCTCTTCTTTCAGGTCATTGTCATGTCAGGACAGGAGACCATCCGTGTGCTGGAGGTGGAGGTGGATACAGCCTTGTCCTCTTCGGGGGCTGATGGGAAGGTGGACTCGGGTGGCGAGGAGGCTGCTGTTCAGACCCTAGATGTATCTGAGGAGGCTCCGTTGGACAGTCCAGTAACCACAAGCACTGCCACAGCTGGTGAGACTAATCAAATTGATTGATATAAATAGCCACACTAGTTTGGTATCATAGCAACTAAGTATTCAAAGCCACCACCATCAAAGACTCATTTATTGTCATAATTGTAATAAATGCATGGCTCGAAAGAGACGCCACCATTGATTATGTTTCCCATGCATGGAAATATCAGGGCTAATTTTTGAAAGGTTTCAGCAAATCTCCCTCTCTCTGCATTTAGTGACTGTGGAGGTCTCAGCACCTGCAGTGCAGACCATGGTCTCAAAAGCCTCCATCAGTGTGTCTCCGGCCCAGGCACAGACCAGCCTGCCCATCACTGTTCAGGCCTGCCCACAGGTGATCTCCAATTTCCTTTTTTGCTGTTTAAAAAATTACTGCCCACTATCAGTGTCATTTTTGTCTCAAGCTCTTGATCATTTCTAACTCTGGTCTTAATATCTTAGTAAAAAAATGTCATGATATGAATATCCTTGAGCTTTCTTAATGAACATTTACAAGTGATCCATTAAGCGTTATGTAGTGCAGAAATCCTAATATAATAATAAATAAAAATGGAAATAAATAATAATGTCTATTGTAGCGATCAAAATTGAACAAATCACCTTTTGATCGCAATTTTTACTTTAAAGTGCCACTTTAAGAAACACTTGTTGATTACAATATGGATAAGTGTTTTTCCACTAGCTTGTGGTTTAGTGACTGTTACAACATTATTTCTGATTGAAGCCAATGAATACTCTGTCACAGCCTGTAGTAAAGTATGTTATTTTGCTTGGTTCAGCAAAATAATTTTCTATTTGATTATCATGATTAGGGTTGGGCGATGTCGACCAATTTGGCATCATACGATGTCTAAAGTGAAACATCGTGATGGACGATGGCATCGTCGTCGTAGGCGGCGGTTGTTGGGAGGGGGGGTTGTTTAGTTGTAACTAAAACAACCAACCCCGCCCCAGAACAGACAAAAATAACAAAAACAGTGTTCGCGCGAGCAAGTGAGAGAAGATCGAGCGCAGGAATGATTGCGTGCGAGTTCTTGAATTGCGCGCGAATGACATATTAAGCGCGCGTGAGGGTCTGAGATGAGCTCGCGGGCCCCGTTTCTTCGCATGCATATACATCTGTTTTCCTTTCGCGGAAATGATTTGCCGCGCTCGCCAGCATCAGTGGTGTGCTCGCTTATTAATGGCATAGATTTGCTGCCAATCCCGCCATAGATTTAAGTGTGTTTTTTTCGAGAGCGGCGGGCGGAGTATCACGATGCCGGTGTTCTAACGATTTATCCTACCTTATCAGATTTTGCTACCTCCTATGAAAAAATGGGTAGCACAATTTGATATGAGAAAATGCTACCTGTTAAATTATGTTTTATTAATATCTACACCTCAAACAACCCTGAACCTACCCTTACTGTTAATTAATATATTTTAATTATGAATGCAATATTGAGGTGCGCATGCGCGGTGAGCGTAAGTAGGACGGATTCACAGGTAGGATGAATTTATAGAACATCGGCTCAGCATCATGATGTCTATTGGCCATCGGCGATGGACGATGGCATCGTCTATCGACCCAACCCTAATCATGATACTCAGGGATACCTGGTTCTGCAAAGGTTAGAAACACCTGTTTAAATTAATTAATTTATTATTTTGTTATTATGTGCATACCATTATAGTATTTATTAATATTTTAAATTAGCCTTTTTTCAATGTATATTGTGATGTTTAGCTGGCACATATTTTTGTTGCTGTTGTTTTAATGCATTTTTATTTAGCTTTATTTTGTTTTTGTTTTAGTAATTTCAGTACTTCAGTCTTTGCACGTGTGTCTGCACATAAAAAAAATACAAAAATTGTGTGTACAATAGGCTCATTTTCCAACTCCCCTAGAGTTACACAGTTGAGTTTTACCATTTTTAAAGATCTGGTGATAGCACTTTTAGCGCAGCTTAGCAGAGATCATTGAATCTGATTAGACCGTTAGCATCTAACGCTCAAAAATCGCATACTAAGACTGGCAGAAAATGAAAAGTTGTGGTTTTCTAGCACGATATGGCTAGTTCCTTGATTATTACGCCAGAATGAGATTATAGTTTCAAACATATCAGCCCAGAAAATCTCAACTTTTAATTTTTTTGCCAGTCTTAGTCCACAAAATATAACTACAGAAGAGTCAAGTAAATAGGAAAAACATCTATACACTTTGCTCATTATTGAGCGAGAGATGCTAAAGGTCTAATCAGATTCAATGATCTATCCTAAGCTACGTTTAAAAGCGCTATCGCCAGACCCGGAGATTGGCTGAATGGATTTGTACCCGTTTCACTTTTGGGGAGATGGAAAAGGAGCCTATTTTCAAAAAAAGTGGAGTGTTCCTTTAAGACTGGACTAAAGTTCATGACTTCAGCATCTTTTGTAACCATTTTAAGGTTTGGCTTTGTGTGATGCCTTGTTTAATATATAAATTACAGTTTGTTTCAGTTAGTTGCAATGGAGAGTTGTTGTTCTGTTTCTACTAACGAAACTGATTTATAACAGTGCCTATAAGTGACTATAACAGCATTGGTGCAGAATGTCAGAAGAATTCAAATAAATGTCAAAACATTTAAAAAACCTTCAGGATAATTAAATCTGTTTGCCATTACCCTGCCAGGTCCTGACTCAGGATGGCTTGGCCTCTCTGATGACTGGCATGTTTGCCCAGCAGGGTTCTCTGGGTCAGCCCCTGCTCATTCCTCTGAGTATGGCCGGATCTGTTGGGGGTCAGGGGGGTCTGGCAGTGCTCACCTTACCCACCGCCACTGTCGCCACCCTCCCTGGTCTCGCTGCAGCCAGCCCTGCCGGGGGACTGCTGAAGCTGCCGTTTGCAGGACTGCAAGGTAAGGTGCTACTGCATATTTTGTGCAAAATGTCTTTAAAAAGTGCTTATATTCATTATGTCGCTATAGAATTCAATTTAAAATACATGGATTAAGGGCAGCGTTTTATGTTTATATGAAATGGTGACTTGTTCAGCCCAGTCAGCAGTTTATAATAATGAACAATTTAATGGTACAAGGAGTCTTTCTGAGCAGAAAATCTGTTTCTTTTGGATTGTTACAATAGCTTGTTTTTCTCTTTTCCAGCCGCTACTGTGCTGAACTCGGTCCAGACGCAGCTGCAGTCACCTGCGCAGGCGGTCCTGCAGCCCCAGGTGCCTGCTCTGCAGGCCGTGCATCCAACGCAGACCACGCCAGCCACCACGGCGTCTTTGGCTCAGAAGGTGTCAGAGCCCAGTGCCTCGGTTGCAACACTTCAGACTGCAGGCCTGTCCATCAACCCCGCTATCGTGAGTAGGGAGCGCTTCTGCTGTGGATAGAAACATGTAATTGGGTTCACTTGTATCCTATATGTGGAAAATGGAATTTTGAAATTGGAATGTGCAATATATTGGAACAAAATGGGGTACTAAGCAATCTGAAAAATGTATTGGATATTCAAGAGGTAGTTTTTTGCTTTCATATCAGCAGTTCATCTGAAAATTTGTTTGATTTATAAATTTTTTGTAGAGGAAGTAGTGCAGGTTTTTAGTTCTTTATATTTAACAACAAACACCCTCATATACCTTTATGTAATTGATTAGGTGCATTGGAAAAAAGACAGAAAAGGGTCAAATTTCAAAACAAAGCATATTTTGTTTGTTCATTTAGTCGGCCTAAAGTTGAGTAAAGTTTTGCGCTAGATTTACAAAACCGGGCAAACTAGCATTAGAGCACATTTCTATAATAGCGCCGATGGGAGGGGAAAAATTGTGTGTGTTATTTGCTGACAATGCACACATTAAAGAACACAGACACAGCCAGATCATTTTCATAATGACCAGCGCAATCTACCAAGAGCAGTTCAAATTACCAACTGCTTTAAGAGATGCTTTTTCGGCGTTATTAGGCAAATACCAGTAATTTGATGAGTGCAAAGGTTAGTAAATTGGGATTGATTTTAATACTCCCATAAATTTTGTGTCTAAAAAGAGAAACTCCTACTAATGTGAATTTAATAAAAAAAAATTTGTCCATGCCTTTACAGCGCATGTCTTTCATATTTTAAAAAAGGTTTCCGTCCACACAAGCTGTTAAACGTGGTCATTAATATTCCAGGGCTTGATTACTTACAAACATACTTCCATTTAAAATGTTTATAAATCTTATTTCTGACTTAAGTCGACTTTAGTTTCTTTAGACAATAATAATAATGATTTTGTACTTTGTTATTGATTTTTTTTTTTTATTGTTTTATAGTTTTGTAGATTATATATAAGAACAAGAAGGAAAGATAAATATGTCATAAATCCTATGCACACTAGATATATAAATACTCTAAAATCTCAAACTTATCTAAAACACTCTCTTGCTGCTATACAATTAATGCCATTTTCTTTCAGTAAATTCATCTAGTCTTTAATTACTAAAGATAATTTCATAATGAATTCAGTCTAATCTAATCAGGAGTGTTTTTCCCCCCTTCAGATTAGTGCAGCTTCTCTGGGAGCTCAGCCTCAGTTCATCAGCTCTCTTACTACAACTCCCATCTTCACCAGTGCCATGTCCAATGTGGCAGGACTCACAAGTCAACTCATTACCAATGCACAGGGCCAGGTTAGTATTACATTTAAATTAATTCATTCATTTGTTAGGCACATTTGTCCTAAAGGGAAAAACTTCTCACACTATGTCTCATTAGTTTCATGCTCATGTTTCAGGTAATTGGAACACTTCCCCTACTTTTCAACCCAGCATCTCTGGCTGGAGCTCCAGCAGCCTCTGCGTTACCTGCTCAAGGCCTGCAGGTCCAGACTGTGTCCCCGCAGCTGCTCCTCAACTCCCAGGGCCAGATCATTGCTACGATAGGAAACGGTCCAGCAGCTGCTGCTCCGTCTGCCGCCTCCGTCCTCCCCAAAGCCACTGTGCCCCTCACACTCACCAAGACCAGCACACCGGTACTGAAGTGCTGCCCACTGTGGCTCTTCATTATTCTGTAAACACATTTTATGCAGTCTGTGCACCATTTTTGTACCATATTAAAGATATATATATATATTTAATGCATAACACCAAAGGAAACTCTAGCAACTGCTTGGCATCCATCTAGCAATGCCCTGTCAATCATTTATAATGCTATGAAGAATCATTGTAAAAAGGGTAAAAAAAACACTGCAGTTTTAAATCTGAAAGTGCTCTGTGTAAAAAGTTCTTGTCTCTCAAAAGAAAGACTCTTTTAAACGAGTCCCAGGCTCTTTCACATCAACCAACATTAAATACCAACAACTGTTAACATCAAAATGAAACATTAGCATCTTGCTCGACCACTTGTTGCATGCACAGGCCTGGGAAAACTTAATTTTCACATTGGTCTGATTGAAAATGAAATTTCATTATTTGCCATTAGGTGCTGCTCACAAACTCACAAACACTTAAGCCAATCACTTGAGTGGTTTGGAAAAATGAACCATTGAACAAATCGTAGGTAAGGTAAAAATAAATGCATATTATTAGAAAATAACGGTGTTATTTGACCTTCCATACATCATGTCAACCTGTTATATATGAACCTTTCGAAACCATAAATAAGCACTTTTTATTTAACCCCAGTATCCAGAAATGAACACTAGTGGCATTAAATACCAACAACCATATTATTGAGTAATAAAGACTTATTTTCCCACTTAACCTTTTAACGCCACTCAGCAGACGTTTAATTTCTGAACTGACATGATACATACAACAAGCAGTGTAATAAAATGTTGGATCTGTTTCACATAAAACTGAACAAGCTTTTAACGCCACAGAATGCAAAATATTTGTAAAATGATTGTCATATTTGGTGATGGACTGTGATTCATTCTCTAGGGTCCTATTGGGAAAGTGGCTCCATCTAAAGTAATTATTGCTCCCCAGCCACAGGTGGTTAAATCAGTCACATCCCTCACCTCGTCCGGTGCCATCGCCTGTGGAGACATGCCTACCGTAGGGCAGCTTGTCAGCAGTAGGTTATGTTCTTCTGCTACTTTACTGTTTATGTGATGTTTGTAGTATGGCTTCTACAGCCTTCTTCAGTCACGTAATTGAAGGAGTAATTCTGTAAGGTATGTTTAGATCAGGTGTCAGTTTTGAAGATGGATGTTTCAGAGACTTGTGGGTAAATTACTCAGGTTTTTTGTGAACTGGAGAGGATCCAGAAGTCCTAATTCAATTTGTGTTTTCATTAGAGCCACAGTCTGTAAATGAAGAAGAGGCCATTAATCTGGAGGAGATCAGAGAGTTTGCCAAGAACTTTAAGATTCGACGACTCTCTCTGGGGTTGACACAGACACAAGTGGGTCAGGCTCTCACTGCTACGGAGGGTCCCGCCTACAGTCAGTCAGCCATCTGCAGGTTATTCTCTTTTCTATCTGCTCTTTGTTTCTGTTTTTCATTACTTTTCTTAGCAGGACAGATTGGACCACTCCCGTCCTGTTTAGGTTGCATAAATTGTGCCATTTAAAGAAAAAAAAAAGCAACTAGTGACACGTAAGGGTAGTTTATATGAAGCTTATTTATTAAGGGTGTAAGGGTAAGCAAAAATTGATGATTCAGTTCGGACTGGATTAAGGTAATGGACTTGATGAGTGGTGGACACGGAATGACTCTGAGCTATTACATAGGACATGAGGTAGTCATTCATTATTTTTTTTTATGCTAATTATTAGTAAAGAGGAAGGGATGATCGCAAACAATGTTGTCCACATGTTACACAAGACCTGTACTGAATTTTAAATGGACGTGCACTGTACCATGTGTCAACCATCCATGTCCGTTTAATGTCTCACATTAAACTCCATTATCTTGTTTGCCTCCTGTTTCAAGATTTGAGAAGCTTGACATCACTCCTAAAAGTGCCCAGAAGCTAAAACCCGTCCTGGAGCGCTGGCTGGCGGAGGCTGAGCTCTGGAATCAGAAAGGGCAGCAGAACTTGATGGAGTTTGTGGGCGGAGAGCCCTCCAAGAAGCGCAAGCGGAGAACCAGCTTCACGCCGCAGGCCATTGAGGTCCTCAACACTTACTTTGAGAAAAACTCCCTTCCCACCGGCCAAGAGATTACAGAGATTGCCAAGGAGCTGAATTACGACAGAGAGGTGGTTCGGGTCTGGTTTTGTAACCGTCGACAGACACTGAAAAACACTAGCAAGATCAACGTGTTTCAGGTCCAGTAGGCAGTAGGGCTACGGTACGTCTCTCAGAGGGCAAAAGAAGAACTTTTCGGACGTGGATGTTTTGGTGCTAGTTGCAAAATGACTGAAATGACTGACTTGCTGTTGTGATGAAGCCAGCGGCACTCAAACTGTGTATGGTCCTAGAATAGTACCAAACTCTTTCTGTTGGTTTTTTCCCCCCCGTTGGTTTCCGTTTTGCTGCATGCAGAGTGACTTTTTGCCGTACCATCACAATTTTCAATGCTGAAGTGACTATATAAAACATGGAAGAAGCTACAAAATCCTGTAGTTGCTGTTTTTATAGATAAAAAGAAGCATTTCATTTATGACATATAACATTTTTTTTTTCTTTCTGGCCATTAAAATGTATTTTTTCTGTAGCAGCAACAGCTACGTTTTTTTTTTTTGACTGCATATAGTACATTTAAAAGATTTTCTTTTTCTCTTTCGCTGTAAGCTTGAAGCTATGCTCATTGCCCGAGGTGATTTTAACCTTCCAGGAAGTCCATCTAAGAGGGTAGATTCAGCTCTTTTCCTTTTTTATTCAGTTTCCATTAGTGGCTCCTGTCTTTGTGTTTAAATACTGTAGCTGTGCTTTGGTCAATGGACAATCATAGTACTCTGAATCAGAAAGCATGCCCTGTTTTTAATGTGGCTACACCCAATTATTCCTTTTTGGCTGTCATCATAATTTCATATTCAGAATTGTATGATTTCAACTGTTATGTCTGTCTTTTGATTCAAATAGGAAACTGTGACTGTATCGGAGATTACAATGACTGATGTAGAATATGTCCTATGGATTTTACTGTTACTGTTTTTGCCATAATCAGTCTAGTACAGCAGATCTTAATACGAGGAGATGCTATTGAAGAGAGGCTTGCGTCTATATCTAAATGGGGCACTTAAGTAACATTAGATGAAGAGCTGAACGTTGGTTTTAATGTTGATCGATGAGCCGTCAAACAAGTGTTAAAGGATATTACTAATATAAAGGCATGTATGAATTTGGATTGTGCTCTCATTTGTACTCTGTCGGAGCAATATTCCCAGATCATATGAACATTTCCCCATTCAGTAAAACAGTCCAGACAGAAGTGTGTTTCACATGTTTGTTCTAAGCATAAAGCTATATTGTTCTTATGGACCTTCAGTATTTATCTAATGGATTATTTTGATTGGTACAATGCCATACATTTACATTTTAATGTTGTGAAGAACGAATGATATTAGACATAGTGTTTTAACTAATGGTATACATAGACAACATGAAAAAGCAGCGTCTCGTCAACGCTTTAATCTGCACAGAACTTATCGATTTAAAGATGGTGCATAAATGCATTTACAGATTATAAACAATTGTATGGTACTCCATTAACTATATTTATTTTGTATCAATTGTAATGTTTGGTATTAACTTGTTATTTGAATAAATTAACACTAAACAGGCTCGTTGTATTTGACTTGAAAATCTTGGTAAGTACCATGTGACATATTGCCAGTCATGAATATATTCATTAAGGCGACAAAGAAAGCTAATAAATTAATAACACACAAGTAACCCATAGACGTGAAAGTATGTGGATGAGGTTAATTTGAAATGACTGTCCCAACAACTTGAAGGTAATATGTTGCAAGGAATGTTTTGTAGGCTTTTGGGTCTTTGGTTTTGCAATCGTTAACACTGTACCAGGGCCCTTACCACCATAACCACCACGATAGAGATGGATCTACCACCTCGTTTTTTCAAATTAAATCATGCTAAACTGTTTTTCTACATGTTCACAAAGAATTTTAATAACAAATATAGAAAGCATGATGGAAATGAGAAGCAATCCATGGTTTTCATCTTTTTTCTGTGGTCCTAAAATAGCACTGATAAACCTATTGTTACTATGCAAGAAATAAAATTTCCATTGCCATGGTAACTATATTTGTCACAAATTACCATCATTGCATTTATAGCCTTTCCAGAAATAATATATGAAATCTTTAAACAGTATGCATTCAAAATAAAAACAAAATATTTTTTTTTATCTATTTGGAAAGAGCAGTGACTAATGTCAAGTGACAGTTTTATTGTTGCAATAGCTGTGATTTTTCAGCAGAACTTCTAGTGACGCCAGACATTTGGCCACTGTTTTGATGAGCGAATTTTTTGATTAGTTCACTGATTTTTAGTCAATGTATGAACTCGCAACGGTCCTGGCAGAGCAAAAACAGGTTAAAGTAATGACTATAACGTGTTTTTAAATGATCTTCATCCTACAGAAATCATTCTAATATGCTGATTTAGAGATCAATTATTGTTCATTATTTAATTATTATTACTGAATAATTTTGAATCCTTTTAAATTGTGATAAAATGGTACAGTATTAATGTCTTACTGTATTTTAATCAAATAAATGCAATTTTAGTGAGAAAATGAAACATTCAAAAACCTTTTAAAAATCGTAATTAATCTAAACGTTTGACACACAGTGTATATCTTGGACATGTTACTATTTTCTGCATTTTAAATGTTAAATATTGAGTGTTAGTCTTTTGATTAAAAAATAGAAAGTAAGTGTTGAATGAAGATGGTTAAGTTGTTTTTAGCATGTAAATTTGTCTCTATCGACTTGGTCTTGACTACAACACTTTTTGAATCTGTATCTATTCATTTATGTAACCCGCTTCGCGTCGGGTCCTGATCACACTGTCGGGACTTATTTCTGCGAAAACTACCGGCTGCCTGTCCATTATCCCGCTTATTACACGGCTACTTGCCACATAAGGAAAAAAACTGGACATGAATA
>JAUMHQ010000089.1:13592378-13611171 GCA_032361165.1 Enteromius paludinosus | reverse complement strand
GATTTGCTGCGTCCGAAATCGCATACTGCTTAAGTAGGTACTACATTTAAAATCGAACGTACTACCCGACCGTTAAACAGTACGTTCTATAGGCTATAGTATGAATGGGGGTAGTGTGAAAGGAACTCGGACGTACTACATCCGCCATATTGATGCTGTCACGTGTCACGCGTCATCACAACAGCGCGACAATTTAAACTTTCAATAAGTCATCCATTTATTTAGATTGTGTTAAACAAGTGTAATTTTATCACAATAAACAACGTTTTCTTCATGATGTACTTACACTTAAAATGAGCCGCGTCTCCACCTTCCGCCATTTTTTTAATATGACGCCTCCTCTCCCAGAGCCTCATGGGATAGGAAAGAGTTCATGGTATGCCTACTATAGAATTCGGCCGGGAGCAGTAGGTCATCCGGGTACTTCTCGCCTACTGAATTTCGAATACTATGAATTCGGACATACTACTCGCCTCGAATGCTGTTTTTCACATACTATATAGCAGTATGAATTTGCCACCTCGTAAAATGCGTATGAATTGGTTGAGAAACTGTTGGATAGTTTCGAGCTACATTTATTAGTGGTGTGGAATACTATTCAAGTCTGACCGGTCAAATTGGATTTGGCCTCGATTTTTCACGTCCTCATGTCACATACAACGTAAACACGTTTTTTAACATGCTGAACATCTTTGCAGAAACAAGCTTGTGTCGTTGTAAAGTGCAAGTCAAGCAGGAAAACAGTATATAATGCTAGGAGAGCATTACTTTGCAGAGTTTGGTGATTTTAGACGGCTGAACGTTTCTGCCACTGCCTCATAAGACAAAATATAATAATACACCACAGCTGTGACGGCAACATGTTGTCACGTCCTACACACATCTGTAGCTATTGTAAACTATTGCTGTTACTGCTGTTTTTAGCGTAGGCTGAACAACGCAATGGCAGTACCATAGAAACGAAGAAGCACTTATGGACACACAAATCGGATACGAACAGTTGCAATACACTGTGTGGACAGATTCCATCCGGATATGCACAAAATCAGATTTGGGCTGACAGTCGGAACGAAGCTTTCTTCATCTTAATCATAACACAAATTAAGATATCTTTGACGAATCTTCACGTCTCGAATGCGGTTTGATGCTGAATTTAAAACATTGAGCTTACGACTCATTAGCTAAAGGCAAAGAATTACAATTATCATTTTGTTTTGGCGTCAATGTAATAGAAACTCACTGAACTCTTTTCCAGTATCAATCTCTCAGCGTTCCTCTGCTATCTGAGATGCGTTCTGCCGCAGGTGTGACCTTGTTTTCGGTAGAAACGTTGTGTCATGAGCGTCACATCTGTTGCCTCTTCAGCACACACTTCAAATTAGCTCAACACTCTTCTATTTACAGGACCTGAGTGCATCTGGGTGCTCTGGGGCCTCTTCTGACATGAATTGTGCACGGTGATGTCAGCAGAAAACCACTGTGTTGCTGAACACATTTTTGGGGAGGGGGGTGAAGTGACATCATCTCATTAATGCTTTGGCCATGAAATCATTTCCGTGCATGAAGAGCTTTGCATCGTGGGGTCACATCGAAAGGGAGTTCTGGGCGTTTGCACTTTAAAGGGAGAGAAATGGATAAAGGGAATGCTGGGAAGGAGACTGTGGTGCCTGTTGGTCTCGTCTTTAAACGTCTACCATCTTGCTGATGTCGGTCAATCAAGCTTTGGAGGAGGAGACAAATTAGGAGTGAGAATCTGTGTAAGGGAGGAAGCGCTCATGAGAAGATGTTATGAGAAAGTGTGAGGGTGTATTCTGTTTCTCAGGGTTGCTGGAGGCCTTCACACCATCAGGGTGAGTGTGGCCAGTTTGGGTGTAAAGGGTAGATGATTGTGGCTTGTCATTTCTGCTTTTCATGTCTGACCACATGAGCTAGTGTATCTGACATGTGATAGACTCTAGATTAGAAGGAGGATTTTTAGTATCTCAAGGGTTGCTAGACAGCGCTATTGAGTGATTTAAGATGTTAATGGTTTCAAATCAACAACTAAAGGAGGTAAAGATGTACAGATGGAGATACCGGCAAGGTAAGAGGTCACCACCGAGTCACACAAGAGCCGCTCAGTGATAAGAGATAATATATTCTGTGAAATGATAACACATCCCAATGCGTTCAATAAGCAACTGCTTCCTGACAGAAATCCCAGATTAAAACAGTGAAGTGTTTGGAATTAATATGAAAACCTTGTATCTTTTTTTTAATGCTTTTGTTTACTTTATCATCATGCACTATGCTGATGTAATAACCAATCACCAACTCAAACTCAGATTTAGTGAAATCTAACCACATGTAGTCGGAGGAGAGGCATTTAAGATCCCTGTTAATACCAGGTGTCAACAGCAGTCTTACTCTGTGGAACGCTAGTGATCAGATTACCTGAGATGGAAGTTCATACCCGGGCTAAAACGGCACGTTGTAGAGATACACAAGAGCAAGAGAGAGTTTGGGAGAGAGATGGAGAGTAATTCACTACTAAATCACCCCACAAGAGGCCCATTCACTCAAGTCACATGAAATCACTGGAAACGCAGAGAAGGATCATGCTGAGGAATGAGATATATAGAGGGGTGATTCAGGATGAAGGGACTGTTTCCTGTGTGCCTCAGAGGGAGAAATCAAGCCCTCCGGGTCAAGAGAAACAAGAGGCTCATGTAGTGAAGGAAAACACTTGTTTTTTGGAGGGTAATAAGGAAGTGGTTTTGATCAATTTGGAGATAGATACTGAGGATGCACGTTTCCTCTCCGCTACATTGCTCTTCATGGCAACAGCTTCCTAGAATAAAAGAGAACCAAAAATTTTAATGAAATGCAATTAATGGGTTATGTTTGTTCTCCTTGCTAATTATTAATTAGTGCATTAAAGTAAGAGCACGGGTTAATCTTGTGCCTTTGTTTTCTTGAGTGCACACTTGTTTTTCACACTCTCAAAGAGCTGCTCGTAAATTTCGAGCCCTGGGCGGGAACAACAGACCTTCACTGGTTTTTTTTCCACAAAGACACCTGTTGTGTTTAGTTCGACAGTGTTGATTTTGCTGTGGGGTTCCTGTTTTGGAGTAAATGGCTTGGGAGGATAAACTTTAATGGCAGAGGGTGGTTTATGATTGTAATATTATTGCTAAAAACTGAGAAAGCATAGTTTGGGAATTGTACCATCAAACTTTACATAACTTTTTTACACATGCGTTTCATGCCACCTATTTTGATGCACATTTTTGAATATTGCATAAAATACCACGGATGGAAATGCTAAGATGTGCATAAATTCTAAAGATGTACATAAAAAACATGTATTTTAAACTTATATTAAAACCTCCGCAAGCAATGAACAACTGCGTTTAGTGTGTTTCATCTGCACTCCCTGGGGCGCATGTAATTTGTATCATAGATACATGAAAATTATTATATTCAGTGGCGTCTCCTGTATTTTTAGTGATATTTAATGCCACAATGTACTAGAAAGTGACTCATTGGAATAAAGTGGTGCTTTATTCGCATATGTTTTAATATTTCAATATTGCCCATAAATTAGATTTGAATCTTTGAAGGGAAACATAGCTAGATTCTCAAGATTCTCAGCCAAGTATGACATTCCAGAATAACTTGTAGCTGTTTAAAATGATCACACGCAAGTTACAGTGTAATGCAAATAATCTCTGCACAGACCTAAGTGCACCGACCATAAGACCAGCATGCTTTCGAAGTTTATGTATCTTTAATTGAACTCAGAGTAGAGGAAGTGTTGTGTTAAACACATTCAGATGTGAACAGATTTACCGCTAAAGTCTGTACAAAAAAAAAGAAAAAGACAGGCACTAGCAGGACAGCCACTGTTTCCGGTTTCTAATGTGTTGATTTGTCCAGCACCTCTCCGGTTCCATTACATCCCAGCAGGAGACACTAACCAGGTTACTGGTGGGACAACAAGCCCAGCATGGGCGCAACATGTGACAGTGGGTCCTGAGGGACGACTGGGTGTCATGATACCCTAAGGCTTCTTCTGTAGGGATCCCCTGCCTGTAATTAATTACCATTTGCAATGAGCTCATAATGTTATTTATAGGGTCTCCCCGGGACAAGGGGCTTGCAGAGGGGGGATCATGTTATGCTCTTTGAGAATAAAGGACATCTGGGCTGTATGCCTTGAGAGTGTGCTGTGAAACATAATTTTACCACAACTATGATGAATGTTTGTAGTCATGGGAATGGAAATGGAGTCTATTCCGAGTCGAAGAGTGTGTGCGAAGCGTATGCTTTTGCAAGAGCACGGTAGTGTCCTTGGCTGGTGTTTAGAAACCAGTGAGGCCATCCATCCTTCAATCTACTGGAAATAACATTCCTCAAATCCTCTAGAATTAAAACGCTTCGGTAATTACCAAAGAATCCACTCGGTTTTATGATCGTGGATAACCTCCCTTCATCTGTGCACATAAATCAGCGGACACAGAAATCCCTGTATCAGCAAATGTTCTGCATGAGTGCGACCTCATCAGGATCGGTTCTTAATTTAATCATGGACTCTTATTTGTCTTGTAATGCTGTCCTGGTGAAGTTGTAAAGCGTAGACGGGTACGGAGTGGGGGATTGCGAGAGGCATGGCTGGAATTTAGGGTCAATGCGCCGCTGCTCACCGTGACATGATTTACTGCCGTCTTGCATGGAGAGATTTAGGATAAAGCACCGCCAGCCGTTTCAATCTCTTTTCTCTCCTTTGCATTGCATCGCCCATCACCTGTGCCCGCCTGGCTGGAAGGTCAACCCCCATACCTCTCAGAGAGATGTATCTCTCCCTGGGCTTCCTCTCAGCAGTGGGATTTCATGGTGCTAGGCTGCCCAGGGTACTCATTTATCTCGCTCTCCCAAACCAGGGCTGACAAAACGAATTCCTGAGTACTTCAGAGGAAGGGCTCGAACCTCTGCAGATTTACACTATACTCCCATCCTGGCTGGCTTCCAGAGGAACTGATAAAACAATTTCAATGGCAACCCAATCTCGCCTACACAGGTTCCAGCTAAGAGGGAGAGACAGAAACGGCTTTTAGCCATTATAAATTCTCAGGGGGTAATTCGAGCTGGCTTGAGATGTTAGGGTTTGTTCCTGATTAGTTAGTGGCCTTCCGCAGGTAACAGTACATTACGCATCCAGACCATCCAAAGCGCATGGTCTTCTATTTTCTGCCTAAATACAGGAAACTCAACTCCAAAGGAATGGGGTGGATTCTTGGCATGCATCAGAGGCGAAGTCCATTGAGATTTACAGAGAAATGCCGAGACTTGGCATGCTGGGTGTTAAACTGGAAAGGAAAGATAACATGCATATAAAATTAATCTGGGTTTTAGAATTGTTCTATTTTTTTCATGCAAAATTTGCTACCATGATGCTAAGCTGTTGCTACGCAGCTGATAAGCACAGCATATTCCTATGCACTTCCTAGGAACTCATTGTGGTTTCTAGATGGTTGCTTACATATCTGTACTAGATGTCACTAGTACAAATAATGTAAGAAACACAAACGCATGTTATGTGAATAAAAGCATCCCCCAAACGCTGTTCACTACACTATTTTTGAAGGAATTAACTATCCTCAAAGTTGCATAAAATTGTTCAATTTTATTTAGCAAAGTTGCGTCAAATTATTCAAATGGATTTTTTTAGATTTTTATCCCTCTTTGTCAAAAAAAAAGTATCACATGCATAAAATATTAAGCATTTCATTGATTTTCAATGGTTTCATGAGCACCAAATCAGCATATGGAAATGTAAGTTACCTAATGCAATCTCTTAAACATCATTTTAGTTTTAAATCATTTATTTATATTTACTGAATACCTCACTTAGCCACTAATATAAACATCAAATTCACTATTAAACCATAACATCCAATTTTAAGCATAATATGAATTTCCCCATGTGTAATTAACACCAAAAACAGGAACAACTAATCAAAACATTTGTTATACTAAAACTGGTTATTTGAAATGAATGATCCAGAAGTGATAATGGAAGACCCGTTTGGGTATTATGGCCGGGAAATCGATGATCTTTCTCATTTCCTTCCCACCCGTCTCCATCAACAGCTGAGGTGGCACAAAGCCTAAATAGTCCACACTTAATCTATGGATCCAACATTTACGAGTTTTAATATGAGAAGCGGTGTTTTCACACAGCCAGCGATGGCAGGTGGAACCTGATGTCACTGCACTATGTCAAATTCATTTTCAGTATGAATTTGTTAGACTGAAAAGAGCGGGTAAGTTGTGAAGAAAACAGTTGCCAATGTTTAGTCTTCACGAAGGATCCAGTCTCATGATCTTTGCCATGGTCTTAATTGTTTAAGATAATTGGTTATGGATATAGTAGATGAAATGAAACGCTAGAGGACACGCAGTAAGTTGAGCACAGCACATATACACACTCACCAGAAAATATGCACTCAACTTCTGTCTTCTCGCAGGGCTTGAATTGAGGCATGTAGGGTTCATTTAATGAATCATTCCCTCAGGGTTTCCTCCAGTGTGTTCATCTCCTACTCAAGAGCTCCAGTCCTTCATGATGAGAGGTTTCCTGGGGAGTGAGAGGTCATAGGTTTCTCTTTAATGGATAGTTACACTATTCCCTGATAGGTAAATCTAAAATATATGCTTTGAAAAAGGTACTTTTGTCTTCGGCAAAAAACCAAATAAACATTTTAAGTAAACAACAAAAGTATTTTATGGAAAGGTCAGAAATGAACCAGTGCTCAGGGTTAAAAGCCACTGAAAGTAACAAAAAATGTCCTAGACTTTTAAAATATGTGAGTGAAAGTTTATAATATATTAATAAATGTTTTGAAATAATTTGTAATACATTCAGGCTTGGTGAACAAAAGGGACTTACCAAACATTTTACTAACCCCAAACTTTTAAACACTAATCTATATATGTAGTTCAGTCACGAAAAAATCTCAGAAATTATCATAAAATCTTTAATAGCTTGAAAAGGTAACACTGTATTTCGAGTCCACTAGTAACTGTTCAACTACATATCAACTAGCAGTCATTAGAGTATTAGTAGACTGTCTGCTTAACATCTTCTAACATCTTTATTTTTTCCATAACATACAATATACTGACTGTAAGAAACTTTGTAAGTATTTATCAACATATTCTACTAACCCTAAACCTACCACAGTCTACTCTGAGAGTTAGTAGACATAATTGCAAATGAATGAGAATTAGTTAACATGTAGTTATAGTTACTTAGTCAGTAGAATGTCTAAAGTGGACTATCAAAGTGTAACCTGTAAATATAATGTGAACAGTTTTGGTCTTGGCGGACTAGATTTGCTACGCTGCTGCTGTGGAGCATGTAGATTTGCTTCTGCTAAATGCTCAGATCATAAAGTGAAAAGGAAACATGATGCTGCTGATAGAGAGAAGATTTCTCATAACAGATCAGGGCAGGTGGTGCTGGGGAGGTGGTGGGTTAATATGGAGACACACATAGCGCACAGATATGGCATTCATTGAATATATCCTTGTCATATTGGTAATCATATAAAATTTTTTACGTGTTTTGATGTTCTTTGTTGTCATTTCCCCACTTTCCCTCCTGACCTAGTTTTATTTAATTAGCTATTCATGTCAGGTGTGTCAAGTTCGTTATCAGTGATTGTCTCCCCTTTATAAGTTGGTTTCTGTCCTTCAGTTCTTGTCCGTTCTCGTCTATGTATACTGAGTGTAATCTGATCCTCCGTGTTCTTCTTGTATTAAATGAGTTTAAATTGCTTCGACGACTCTCTCCGTGTTTTGCCTTCACACCAGCATGACAAACATATGGAACTTAGTAGAATAAAAAAATTAGAGTGTAAGTAGAGTTTCATGGCTTAACTACTCATTTAAAAAGTCCAACATGAATCCAAAACATGTCCCTAAGGGTGCAAATATCCAATTCTGGTGACTCTGGTGACTTCCATTTGTTGTCCCAGTCTTTAAGGACTTTCTGTAGCATCATTAAAAAAAGTGAAGGGAAGGCAAAAAGAGGGTGAATGAATTGACAAAGAGCCGTTATTGTCACTTAGACATAGCAGGTGACTGGTCTTAACCATCTTGAGGGCATTTTAAAGGCTCCAACAAATCACACTGGGATAATGAGGGTGGATTGGTTCACTGTCTCTACCCAGCATGGATGCTCTATGGGTGGACTAGATGTGTGGAAGTCACTAATGTTGGTGAAGCCTATCCCTATAATGATAAACTAAGGAATTTCAGTAAGGAAAAGTAATTAAATATTAAGAAACACAAGAAAAGACTTCAAAGCCTACAGTGGTATTTAAGAAATGTTGATTGAAATGGTACCAGCATTAAATTCATACAAACAGAGCTGGAAATAACAACTGCAGATTTTTTAATGCAAATTCTGGTATTTAAGTGAAAATGTGAAGTACTTTTACACAGCAAGCCTCTGTGTAAAATATTTGAAGCATTATTTAAGTATAAAATGGGTGAGCAGTAAAACAATCCCTTTTGTGTTGTTTTATGATATGTTGTTATTCTTCTCAGTGAGGAATGAATCTCCATTCAAAATACCCCCCCAAAAAACAGTAATTTCAATCAAAACTAAAAAGGAAACATATTGGGAAATCTTCTGCTCTATGCCTTTTTTGAAAAAATCCCAGAGCGTTTCTTGGAAAACAAATGGCGGACTTTATGTCTGTTGTTATTTTCTTCCAAATATCTTTTACACCTAACAGCATTGTTTGCATACAAAAGACTTTTAAATATAATTGATTGTTTTATTGAAATGGAAGCAGAACTTCCCTTCGGAGCTCCAATGATCTGTGAAGTTTCCATTGTGTAACCTTGGTCACCCAGACGTGTTGAATGGCCTTTCAGGATAAGATAAGGCCAAAAACCTAGTATTCAGCTATTTATCTTTGGCAAGTGTCAGCTACGTTGACTACATGTCCACTTCACCTAATCTAGATCGCATTCTTTAAGGCTCTGTCAAACTGTGATATGGTCCTCTTGAGGTCACCAGGCTTATGAACTCCACACCAGGGTCAGAACAGGTCAAAATATCATGCTTTACCATGTCCTGATCCTTATTTAAGTCTTGATTTCATAACACATTACACAATACCATCTTGACAAATGATGCCCAAAGGTCACCTTTTCTGTAGGGATGGATGACACCACTTATTATTTTTGTTTTGACTCGATATCAAGGGCCATTATTGATGCCTGATATTATTTTTGTGACAATAATATTAGCAATAAATATAGTTTAACTTCGAGCCAAAAGTGTGTAATAATTAAACTTTTCTAATGGTGACTTTAATCATATTATAGTATTTGTATTTGATTTTAAAAAAGCTGTAATTTTTGGAAACATGACATTCTAAAATGTTGGTCTTTAGTGTAAAAATAATACCATCCAATTTCTTGCGGAAGAAACATATTTTAATAATGCACTGATGATAAGAAATGTTTCTTTGACCACAAAGTAAGCATGACGACACAGTCTTAATTTAGTTTTTAATACAATGTGAAAACTCCAGACTTAAAGTTGAATTTTTACTTCAGGATTGGTCCCTCTGTGTTTCATACAGTACTCTGGAGATATAAAACATGACAGCTGTTTAGATTTTGTAATGGATGCTAGTTTGCAAAATCAATGAGAGTGAGGACAGATACATAGAGTAATGTTGCAACTCTGTTTAACTAATATTTTTTTCCAAAACGTTCCAATACGACAAGAGACATTAGAAAGAAAACAGAACAAACAGGAGGGGGATACTGAGAAAGACATATTTCCTCTACCCCTTCCTGCACTCTTTCATTCATGTACATGTCAGTTTGCATGTTTTTGCGTGAGAGCACAGAAACATTTGTGATCTGCACAAGCATGTGACCTTACCAGAGGACAGATTCAGATAACATCTAGGACCTATTCCCACCATAACGCTTTGACCTTATGCTGCCCTCAGCAAACAAACAAGTTGTGGTGCACCATGACCTGCTCAGATATACACAAAATCATACCATACACAAGAGTCGTGACAGATTTTAGAAGAGATCAGTGTTAATTTGCATTACACAAAGACTAGGTCACTCTGCACGCCACATATAACTATGATTTTATTCTTTGTCAGAGGTAAGTATATGTAATTTCTAGACAATTCAAGCTTTGCATGTTTTCCAAGGCTGGTCTGTTTTCTGTCACCTCAGATGGAATTTAGTTATCTTTGCAGGGGAGAGAGCTAGGGAGGAGAAATTATTGCCTAATTTTACAGGCATAAACTTTGTCATAAAATGTAAGTTTTCCAAGGCACAGCCATGACTGAAGGGAATCTCCCAGGGATTTAAATCTCACTGCACAGAAATGCAAGCTAGGCCTCATTATATTAGACCTGGATATCCTCCAATGAATGTGAACATTTTAAAGCTGACATTCACACCCTCCCTGAAGTTGTGAAACGGACTCTGGCATTCACATTTTTTTTTACGTAAGAAAACTTTGTCTTTTCATTTACACAGACATTTCTCAGATTGATGTGGTCAGTACTTCCTCATTACCATGTGACCTTAGGAGACATACTCAGACAGACGGCAAGCAGATCCTATCTCTCGTAGACACATGCACACTTTGTCTGCCTCGTTTTTCGCTAACACTCATTCCCAGGAGTAATACCCTCAGTCATTTCTGTAGGAGACTCATCATCTGCATGAACATGTGGACACTGCATTATTCTGAGCGTGTGTGTGTGTGTGAGTAACTAACCAGCTTCCTTCATCAATAGGAGTCTGTTTTGGCTCCAGCAGGGGAGGTGGTGATGGCTTGGGCATTAGGGTTGTAGCGTCGCTCACTGCAAAGACTGTGGGAACTGTTTTTTCTGTTTTCCTTCAGTTGAGTTGACCATTGTAGGGTAAGCCAAACTAGGTCTCGTGCCGACTCCCCAGGTAAGGGTCTCATTAACTCAGCTGGAGACTCAACGGAAACAAAATGACTCAGGTTTACACAATGGAAAAGACATACCCACCCTGACCAGAGATGGGTTGGGGTTAAAGTCTCTTCACAAAGAAAGGTGAAATGGTGATTCTACTTACCACACGCTCTTGGTCAAGGTTTAGCAGTGGGACAGAACTTTAACAACTTAATAGCATGCAGGGACCTCTAATGGGGTAATTTAAGGATAATGTAGCAATCTGACTATTTCAGCCATGGAGCCCCTGTTCCCCTACTCACGTATCCTCATGTCACCCCTCCTTAATTCATATCAAAGAAACATGTGTTCAGGACACACCTGGAGAACAGTAGGGCTTAGATAAAGCACACCTGTGGAATTCAACATCTTCACCTGCTGGGAGAGTCCCTGGAGCTGCTACCTTCCAGTTCCCTTTCCGTCGATCTTTCTTGATATAAAACAAGCAGCGTTCGTACATGCGCAAACACAATCTGGTTTCTATATAGACTTGTTTATGAGACAGAACTGTTGCTGATAGTGTGGGTAAAAATCATCTGATATGATATGTTATGCAAGCCTTCTCCACAGTGATTGCAAGTGAATGCAAGTTAAAAAAGATTCAACTTAGAGTGCTGAGAGCATCTTATCAAAAGTGTAAGGACATTTTGATATTTGAGAGGGTGGTTTCGTAAACCCATGTGCAATGTGTTTTCAATCAAAAGCTCCCACTTCTCGCTCTCTTATTCAGCAAGTTGTTGTAGTCCCATCTGTCTCCGTATTGCCCGATTTTCATTTACTGTGTCTTTAATTTGTTGGCTTATATAAAGATTTGAATCGCATTGCTTTACTCAAGTTTGTTGCTTTGAAAATGTTGAAATTCTACCTACCTTCAGTTCATTTTTATATGTGTGAATGAGACATGCATATATTTTCTTAGCTTCTCTAGGCAGCGAGTACATTCAAAGGTGTAGGATCCAATACAAATAAAAAGAAATCACAACTAGGTGACCTAATCCTCCCCACCCGTCCAGTTCTCCTAGCCCTCCCTGCATTAATTCTGTAGCAGTCAGCGTTGACTGCACCACAACTGAGAGAGATGGAAGCAATTAAGGCCGTAGGAAAGCACGGGAACATTTTAAAAGACCGAGCGCTCAAACGGTGGGATCAAAGCAACCCTGTCTCTGTGCCTGCCAAACCATTGATCAACCGTTTGAGACTCTGTGACACATGTGAGATGGGAGGTGATGTGAACTTGAGCATGGATGAGAGGATAGATGGCTTTACTGTGGTGTGATCTGCTGTTTGGGTGGGGAACCATAAATGCCAGATGATATTACAGATGATGGAAGAACCCAAAGATTTGAAGACATGATTTAGATGTTATTGAGGCACAAACTCTACTCTGAGCTGAACAGGACAAAGGCGTACCTAGCTCTAATGGTTGCCTGGAGTAACATCAGTAAACCTGGCCGTCCACCAAGTTTATAAACTCACTCTCATTTAGATCTCCGTAAGTCCCTGAGTTCTTGTTGCAATGAGCTTTACGTCATCCATCATATCTCTCTCTTTCTCTCTCTCTCTCTCTCTCTAAAATTCTTGCCTATGTTGGCCACATCTTTTACAGTCTCCAATAATGCTCACGTCAGAATTAAGCACTCTGGGCCTTCCCAAAATCCCCAGCCTCAGCTCAGAGTCTATAGCCAGAACATGACAGGATGAGTAAGCCATGAGTGTGTATGCACTCCTCACAGATTCCAGCATAGCAACCAACTTGCTTACACACCAAACTTCCAGCTCACTCACACGTTCCGAGCTCCGGCCAAGAGTCTAAATATTCTTTTGGGAAAAAGGGAGGGCGGTGTGTGTGACTGTAGGGGACTGGAAGGCTTCGATTGGTGGATGTGATAGAGACAGGCGGGGGTCTGAGCAATGAGGGCTCTCGTGGCTGTGTGAACCGCCCCAAGGGGAGCTATGCCAAATCGTTAATGTAAGCCAGACCTCTGGCAAATGGGGAGCAGGACTTTTCACAGCGGAGGAAAAGAAATGCAGGATATACATAGAGGAGAGGGGAATAGTAATATGGGGTTCCTCTTGTTTGCCATGGCTATGTGGAAATCAAATGCTACAAAAGGTCATGTGGCGTGAGATCTCTACACAAAAGTTTATTTCTTTACCTCCTCCAGAGTTTCTCCAGACAACGTCACACTCTCTGGGTTTACCTACTCTGTCATGGCTGGGACATCTGGAAAGTTGACCTCTTGGAAGGGAAATGTGAGGTTGGTGGGATGTAGACCGATAGGATGGCAGCCAAGTCCACTTTGTCATGAAGTGAGACGTTACATGATGTTCTGCTGTCAGGTTTGGACACTGGCTAGAACTTTCTGGGTCCCCAGTTTGGGAGCTATTGAAATCTTATCTTCCAGAGGTGACTGCGTGTAAGTTAAAAAGAAGGGAAGTGTGTTCACGGGACTACTCAAAACAACCAATACTTGGAGGTCAAGGAACGGAAAGATCCAGCACTGGGTGTGAGAATACTTCAAGTTGTAAATCATATGATTCATAATCATTCGTTTGTGACTCATATTTCCCAGGAACTTTCAGTAGTACCCCCTCTCAATCTCTGGACTATTATGTAGTCAGCTGTCATGAGAGATATAAAGCACAGCATTCAACTTCCGAACAGCTTCATGTGATCCTGTCAGTATGGCTCCACTTACCCTGACCTCTTATCAGCAGATCTGGGATCACTTTCCCTTTTCACTATTGAAATCATGTCAAAACAGACTCCACATCACCTCCTCTGGGAACCGTTGTGTTGGCCTTTTTAGGGGGGTTATGACGCTACCTCAGCATCACTTGATACTAGCGGTCAGGAACGATACAGATAAGCTGAGAACTGTGTCTGTGTTCTGTTTTGAACCTCACACTCATCGCCATCATTATTAAGTGCACTTGAATCAGCAGTCTAATAGCCAAAGCCTCTTTAAAATCACAGATGGCCATACAAGGTGGTGGCTTGGTCGGTTTAATATAAACAGTTAGATGTTAGTGTGTTTTCCTGATGAAGTACGACGAGCTGATTCACAAAAGAAAAGATGCCTCACATCCTGTAGTCACAAATGTAGTTCTGTTTGCATGAGACGTTTTATATGAAAGTTATGTTTAGCAATAAAAACATACTATGGCGATTCGCACTATGGTGGATTACACACAAGGCATGCAGTGCGTTTACGATAATTTAAAAACAAACACTCACAAAATTGCACATCTAAATAGTCGTACAACATAAAAACCTGTTTTATAGTCTCTCAATGTTTAAATGCTAAAGAAGAATGCAAAATCAAAGACAAAAACAGCTTTCTCACCTAATCAAATCATCTGAAGATATTTTGTTGTGCGTTAGAATCTGCTCTTGTTCTTGCTAAGTTTACATTAGCTGCTGGAACCACAGGTAGGCCTCTGTTGGCCTAAAACTACTGAAGAAGCCTCTTGCTCTTTGTTCATGGCTTGTGCCATTACAATTTTCTATAAAAGGAAGGAATTAAAAGGGTTAATTCACCCAGTATTAAAATTCTGTCATTAATTACTCACCCTCCCCTGATAGCACACGTACATCTAGGAGACGTCTATTTGACATCCGCATTTACATCTGCAAGACGTATTATTTAGGTTGTTTGCCCATCTGTAATACGTCTATTGGACGTCTCCTTTTAGATGTCAAATAGACGTCTATTAGATGTCTTGAAGATGTTTATGATTTAGAATGTATGTAAAACTGACATCTGAAAGACGTCTGCCAGATGTTTGTAAACAGCAGATGCTTTCCAGATCAAGAGATCTTTAACAGACATCTTGCAGATGTACGTGTGCAATCCTGGAGTCGTCCCAAACCAGTTAGACCTTCGTTCATCTTTAGAACACAAATTAAGATATTTTTGATGAAATCCGAGAGCTATGTGACCCTCCATACTAGACAGTAGCACAACTAAACTGTTCCCAGATCCAGAAACGTAACTTTAGTAAATACATTGGTAAAACAGTCCATGTGACATCTGTGGCTCAAGTTGTGTCTTCCACCATTTTGGAGATTACTTAAGAACATATTTGACCTAATGAGCATTGTTTAGGTTTGGGGGGGAAACATGCGTATATGTAAATTATGTACTTTTTGTTTTCTTTGTGGGGAAAAAAGTATTCTCCTAGTGTCTGAAATTGAGTGACAGATGTCACATGGACTTTTTTGTTTACCATGTTTTTACTATGTTTTTGGGTCTGGGATCATTTCCGTTGTTGTGCTGTCTATGGAGGCTCGGATAGATTTCAGTTTCGTCAAAAATATCTACATTTGTGTTCAAAGATGAACAAAGCTCGCACAGGTTTGAGCAATTGACACAAGGGTGAGTAATGTTCATTTTGGGTTGAACTAACCCGTTAAGGTTTAAAGCTTAGGCATCATGTCTTCTCCTGCTGGTGCTCTCCTTATGGTTTTGGGTTTATCTCTAAAATATCTGTGATGGATTCTCACTGGCTACCAGCTGGTCTTGTTTATTTCAATGCTCTGATGTCAAATAAACTTAAAGGGGGTATTCAAGGTGACCTGGTGCTGTGTGAAAGCCCTTGCTTTTTGGGTCTATAGAAAATGTAAGACAAAATTAATTTAAAATGAATGTAAAAGAGTGAATGAAAATCTTTTTATAATTAATTTTAATCATATAATAAATAAAAAATGTTAATATTTATTTACAAAATTTCATATGGAAAATTAGGATGATTTGTTTAATTGATCAAAATAACAAATAATAATGTTGATCTATTGGTTGGTATCATTCTTCTTGTGTGTTCAGGTGTAGCAGAAACACTAAAAGACAAAACCGGTAGAGTAGAGCAGCACATGCCACAGTGTTAAAGAAACAACACACACAGAGTTCACTAGAGTCTGTCTCTCAGCAGGAAATGCAACTGTCTCATCATTCTCCAGCTGCCTGTCCGTGGCTAAACACACAATTATTAGAATGTTGTATTGTTTTTTGCGTGGCATACCATGCATTTCCTTTGTCCGATCTGCCACAAACAATCCAGTCTGAATCCCAGCCCTTCTTCTGGGAAACATGAGGATGAGCAGATGAGACTCTCACAGTAGCAGATGTCTGCATGCATCTTAAAGTCCCGTGTGGTGTCAGACTCCCTGTGGCATTGCCCTCAGCTGTATAGCAAAGCCGTGAGAAATGGTCAGAAGATATTAGGAATTGGAAATATGGTGGTGATATTGGAGTAGCTTTTAAAAAAAGACTGAAGCACATTAGTTTATGGACAAGCAGTCATAAACAAGCTTCACCCCATGCTGTTCAAAACTGTATATCATGAACTGCACCAGACTTTTCAACGGTACACCATGAAATATGTTTTTATTGTAAGAGCTAGAGATGCAACAGACTCTCCAAACAAACCAAAAACATAGCAACATTCCTTTACACAATACCAGGAAGTGATGATTGTTCCTGTAACAACACATACATAGTCAGGATTTAACACCATAAATGGTACACACAAAAAATTGATCGGTAAGACTTCTTCAGACATCCAGCTTTGGTGGGCCTATAAAGCAAATGTTTTTGTGGGGTCTAAAAGACAGTAATATTCACTAATGAAAATGAAAAACAATGACAGACCAACAGACCACAACAGAAATACACACATAAAATATCGACATTATTTATGTACACATATAAATGATTTGCAAGTATAGAAATATACACATATATACATAAACATAAACTTTTATTTTGAATGTCATTATTCGCAATTAATCATTTTGCAGCCCTAATCAAAATAAATAAATAAATAAAATAATATAATACACACACACACATATAAATATATATATGAAGAGTTCATTTGCAAAAACAGATAACCTTGTTTTTAACTATTTTCAAAAATCATGTTTTTGAAATGCAATTTAAAAATAACTAAACAATTCAGTTAAATAACACAAAAAATGATAACATAATAAAAAATGTGTGAAAATAAAAAAAACGCTGAGTTATCTATATACTGTTTATTTATATCTATCTATATATATATATGTGTGTGTGTGTGTGTGTGTGTGTGTTTTAAACCTTTTTTCACAATGTTTTCACTGTGCGATTTGAAAAATGCCACTCAAAAGCATAAAAATGTAATTATTTCAAATTTTGACTGGTTTATGTTTATGTACAAAATAAAAAAAATATTTAGACCTTGCTATAGAGTACATTATGCATTTTTATCATGTATTTCAAACAACACAGGCTGCTGACAATTATCTTCAAATTAGGTCATCCCAACAGTTTGAGTTGCCTTAACAAATGGAAAATATTACTGGTCAGAACAGCTCAAGTTACCAGCGCAAATACAATGGTCAGCATGCTTTGGACTTGTCCATTAAAAGAAACACCTCACCCCTGCCCCAAGTTTGTTTGTGAAGACAACTGTGGTATATTTTCACAGAAACCCGACCCTGCAAATAGAAAGAATTGTAAACCATGCTCCTTCCACCCTGCCCCGAGTGTTTTAAAACAGCCACTCCAAAGCTTCTTTGAGATGCACCCTAAATGGTGTCGTATTCCAAACAACTGCTTTTAGAGGAGGGATGATGTCCTACAAGTGACTCAGTTTAACTGTCTAACAGAATAAACGGTCCTCTCCACCATACAGATACGCAAATATTGTAATCAAAACCTGCCACCTATATAAGGTACTCTGTTATATGACACCCTGTTTTATTGTGAGCATTGTCTTATAAGGAAGACTCTGTCATATTCCGAGGGTCAGAGTGACAAGGCTATTAGAAAATGCTGTGAGTCACTCCAGAGAACACTTTTATTGCAGTAAGGCTGTGATGCTGCTCTAAGACCATGGTGACCTTCTTATGTGAGTTCCAACCAAAAATGGCAGCACCATGGCTGCACAGGATGCAAGCAACAATAAGAGAGAGAGAGCTTTTCAGAGCCAAACACAACACACAGAGACTGTGACCTATCAGCGGGCTTTAGTTTTAATAGTATTCAGTTAAAGACTGAAATACCACAGCATTTTATTATTTTAGCTTTGTCCCTGACCCGAGTTTTCGGTCCATATCAAAATATAATCTCAAAATATAATTTGAAGTGACTGAACGCAAATTTTCAATGTGTTAAAAATCAGATAGTCTGATCTAATCATATTTTAAATTGGTATTTTCATCCTTTATTGATTGTGGAAGGATTTACAGCAAGCCGTTTTTTGAGCATGATACTTCTAACTTTAGGAAGCCATGGATGTGGAATGGCCACAGCGGTGATCTGTGTTTATTTATGTGTGCGTGAGTATGTGTGATGGGGGTTTTAAGACAGAGGGGAACAGCGTTCCCCTGTGGCATCCCCCTGGAAGCCTGATTTACTGCCTGTCTGTTCGGAGCTTGGGACCCCTGGACACACATACTCACCCACACAAACACACTTACCCATACTCTATAGTTTTCCCCCGTTGGGCCTCATGCATGCCCTCCAACTTGGTTTAACCCAATGAGGAAACACAGAAGGGGGTCAGAGGGCCACAGTTACTCTAAGAAACCAATGGATAGAGTAAATAATTGCGATTAATCGCATCTAAAGTTGTTGTGCACATATATATGTGTTTGCATTAATGCTGTCAAACGATTAATCGCGAGTAAACGCATCCAAAATAGATTTTTTTCTTTACATAATATATTTGTATGTACTGTGTATATTTATTAAGTATATATAAATACAAACACATGCATGTATATATTTAAT
>JAUMHQ010000089.1:13578945-13592278 GCA_032361165.1 Enteromius paludinosus | reverse complement strand
AACCTTCCAAATAAGGCAAAAACAGACTGTTTCATTCTAGGGTCAAATTCTAGGGTTGTAAATGGACCTGTAAAACGGTTTCTGGGCATTTTTCCCCCTTACCTAGGCTACATACCTTCTATGTACATATCAGAAAACAATGTTTTGTTTATAATAAACATTAATATAACAAATATATACATATAAGTGGGTGTAAATATATGTACATATATTTACTGTATGTGTCTTTATATATACATAATAAATATACACAGTATTGGATGTGATTAATTGCGATTATTCATTGCCCAGCACTACCCCACCCATCCCCCCCAAAACAAAGGGTTATTAGAATTCAGTTAAGTTTGTTTGTTTTGTTCCGAGCCAATTCAAACTAAGAATTTGGAAAATGCCGACTATGTCATTAAGTGTTTGACTTAATTGCACAAATTCAAAGGAGCTCATTAGCAAGTGATCAGAGATCGTTATGAGATTAACAGAGATTTTGTCTCGTACGTTCTCGTTTTTCACTTAAAGAGAAAAGCAAACATTAAAAGAACCTTGAGCCTAAAAAAGACAGCTTTGAACCAAAACCTAGAGAGCTGCATTTCAAAAAGACTCAACAACACAAACGTGATTCAAATGGATGTTGCTAAGCTGATGACACATGCATTTAAAACAGCAACATTGTGAAATATTATTACAACTTCAAATAACCGCTTTCTGTTTAAATATATTTTAAAATGTAATTTATTTCTATAACGGCAAAGCTGAACTTTTAGCAGCAGTTATTCCAGTCTTTAATGCTCATGATATCAAAGTTGCAATCAGTTGTGCCGCTTAACATTTGTTGATGCTGCTTAATTATCTGATGATTAGAATGTTCAAAAGAATTAATTTGAAACCAACATCTCTTGTCACATCAATTAAGGATGATCAGATTATTGAATCCTTGCTAAATATAAATGTACGTTTCTCTCACTTTGTACTTCACCTTGAGTTGTTTAATCAGTTTGTGCAGTGCATTTTGGCAAGGCCCTTATCATGATCTATAATACATTGTTTTAAATCAGCATGTATATAAGCAAACTCCAAATGCGTTGCGTGAATTATTGCACAAGTTAAGTGAACTTGCCTTTTGAAAACACTTTGCATCAGAGGCTCACCCATGGAGTAGTTTATGCAGGCTGCTCGTTAGGATTGGAAACAGAGCTCAGGACACGTTAGTTTACGTTAAATCAAATGTTTGCTCTAAATGTGCTCACCCTCTCACCTCTGCTGTATTGTGGATTTTAGGTGACCCTGAAGGCCTTTACATAGATCTTTTTGCACTCTCTGTCAACATACCCACTCGGCTGCTGACTCGGACCAATGTCCTATTCCTCTTCTGTGAAATGATGTCACATTTTATGACAGCTTTTGTACCTTCATTTCTGAGAGTGCATGTGTGCTGTAAATGGCATGGTGGGATGTTTATGTGACTCATTAGTTGTCTGGTGAACTTTGAGCTTGGGTTCAGTGCAGAATACTACACCTCATGTCTCAGTGTGGGATCCTGGCGGATGTGCATTAAACGCAAGCGCACGTCGTGAACCATTTTGTGGCTCTTTAAAGAAGGCTTTCGAAACAATGCACACTTTAATGTAATCTCAGAGCGGTTTCCTGTAGTGCCACCGTTATGGCCTGTGTTTGGAAACGAAAATAGCGCAGTGAAACTTTAGACACAACAGATGAGAGTTAGAGGTCTTTAAGACATGGGGTCAACCATATGTAACACTGCATTTTCTGTTTTCTAAATTTACACCATCTGAACTTGACCTCAACTCTTGGGACAGACGTCACCACAAGGGCTGAATGAAGAATATTCTCTTCTGCTTCCCATAAAACAAACCTGGGTGAGGTGAACTGAATTCATCTGAGCTCTATTAAAGTTATGCTTGCTATAATATGTAACGATAATAACCATATTCAAGTTGAAAGTATTGACCTACTGTTGAGTGGAGGAAATGTATTGAGTTTCTCAACATGATAAGTTTCTCAACTGGTGGGTGTCAAATAACAGGGAAAAACAAAGCTAAATGCAAATAATAAAATGGAACAAACTATATATATATATATGTATGTATGTATGTATGCATGTATATAAGACCCACCCATTTATAGTATGAAGGCATTTATGTGGATCAAATGTTACGTAAGTAATTTTGCATATTCTATTTTAAGAAGTTTTCGTGATATGCATGATTCGATGCTGTGTCCATTATTTCTGTCTGATATAAAATGTAAATTCTAAAGCGAATCCAGTTGTGAGCCGCTTCCCTAGCTTGTAATGTAATGAGGTAATTCAATAATAACACTTGGCGGGGAAATATTTTGTTAGAAATGAAAAATATGACTTAAAAAGCCAGCTCTGAATTTCTCTACATCTTGGTTTCTCAAATTACTTTTCTTGGCTTGTGTTCTTTTAGCTCCAAAGCAACATGCAAGACCGTGTTTCTCACTGTACCTATCAACAGTAAGAAAACAACAGTGATTTTGGTGACCTTCTAGAGATCTAGAGCGGAGTAATGAAATTACACAGTGTGAGAATTTATGGAGTCTGCGATGTTTCTCCAGGAGGACATGATTCTTTGAAGAGCAATGTAGCTCTGGAGCAAGTTACTCAGAGAAGCTGAAGGAGGTCCAAACAACACAAACTCAACATCAAAAAACAGAGATCAGAGCACCGTCTGCCACCTATGCTAAACTTTATCACAGAGAAAGAAGAAAAGAAAGGAAACAGAACAGTTTCTCGGTCACAACATGAGATTCACATTCATTAAAATGAGACACTTCTTTCATGTTCTGAAGAAAACTTGAGTTCCTCAAAAAAGGCAGCCAACAAAGTCCCTAAATGTATCAGTGCTGCTCTTAATATCACACCTATTCTCAATAAATCACACGATTTGAGATATCATTTATGCATAGAAATGATTTATGCTAGGTCACGCTTTATTTTAAAGTCCATTTCTCGCATTTGACAAACCATTAACTATGACTTTTGCCTTAATAAACTCCTGAGTCTTATTAATAGTTAGTACGGTAGTTAAGTTTAGGTATTAGAATATGTGAATTATAAAGATTAAGTGAATTTCACTCTGCTTTTCAAGCCTATGCCTTAAACTTGCATCTGTCTGCTAATTCTCATAATGTAACAGGTTGGTTTGCAGCTATCAGCAACATCAGCTTCCCAAACTTCCTCCCTTTCAAAGTAAAACATTAAAGAAGCAGAATAAGGGAAAGAAATGCCACAGAGTCTTTTTATGTGAGAACGGCAATAAGTGGAAGTAGCAGGAAGTGAAGGCAGGTCTTTACGTTAGAGGCATTTCCTGTCTGAATGATGCATATCAGTTTCCTGACGTTAGGTGAAGGGGTGTGTGACAAGAGTGGGAGAAAGAAAAAGAGAGCACTTGATTGTGCTTGATGAGAGATTGCCAGATTGAGGCGCATTGCCAACACAAATTGGAACATAACTTCATAACTTTTCTTGTTTCAAAATCAAATTACTACCACAGAAGATTAATCTTGTATGGAAGTAAATGCGTCTCAGTTTCTTGTTCTTGCTTTTGAAGTTCAAACATGTGAGTCCAGGAGATTTACTGTCTTTTTCACATTTGCTTTGTTCTTTATTTCTTTACTAAAAACTCAGATGAATAATTAAATTGGACATTTTTGGAATGTATAGTCTTTAGCACAAGTCATGAGGCTGTCAATAATTAGAAAATATTTGAAATCCACCACTATTAATAGAAAATGTCACTGTAAGTCATTTAATTCTATGGGAAAAAAATGAATTGACTGACACATTATAAGCAGCTTGGCAGTTTAATTTATCTTAAACTTTACAAAATATGCAAAATACATGTTAATTTTACAATGTTATGTGAGCTTGAAAGCAATTATGCATGAAAACCTTGAAGTAAAGGACATGAACATTTGGTATCATGTGAATATAGCACCTGTGCGTATATATCTATAAATGCAAATGAATATGAGTATGTATAATATGTTACAGTATATGCTTCGTCTTAAAACAGCTCGCCAGCTGTTTGAAGTACAGCATGCGCCACTCACACTATTTTTGTTGTGCTCACTATTGGTTGCCATGGCAGCATTTGTGAAGTCACAATTAAAGTATGGAAGTCTCCCACCTACAAATGTCCAAGGAAACGATTTTACAAGCCATATTGTAAAATAGTAATGTATAGGAAACGTAGGTTTTTTAAGTGAAGTATGAAATAAATCTCACAAGAAATCTCAAATTAATGTTTGCAGAAAGCATTCTGTGTTTGTGGCTGCAGTTAATATTCAGTGCTCAGAGTGTGATATTGTGTCAGATATAGTTTTAACAAGAAGTGTGAAAAAAACTCCTCCTCTAGAGATGGTCTGATACACAGATGAAAGACTCATCTGTAAAGCGTGTAGAGTTCTCTAGACTGCAGTCATCCATGACAAACCACTTGACTCAGAATGGAACAACCAAGGACAGCAAATTTCCGCGAGTTACTTGGCTCCCAAATATACTGTATGCTATCACTTTCTGTATAGACATAGCCTCTTTGTATACATTCAGTGTTTGGGTAAAACTTACTTAAAACGCATAGTTCACTCAAAAATCTGTCATTATTTACTTGCATTCATGGCGTTTGAAACCTGGATGACTTCTTTCGTCTGTGGATCACTGTATCTACAGTGAAAATAGATGTGGACCAGGATCTGACAAGTTCTGGAAGGGACAACAAGAAAACTTCTTCTGAAGCCATATGATAGCTTTGTGAGAGGAACAGGCTATATGGTCATTATTCATTTTACTCTATTGAGTTTGGACATTTTACTACAAACACTTAATCATGTGTTCCACAAAAGAAAGCAAGGCATGTGGATTGCAAAATTATGTTAAATTATCCCTTTAAGTAATCAAAACCTGTGAAAAACATCACATACGTGTTCACACACATTTATAGCTAACGAATGCTAGACAGCTTTGAACAAAAAAAGGGGCATAGCAACCTTGCATATGCAGCACCGCTAGTTAAGACATTTTTTGGCTACCGCCCCGACTTGTTAATGCCCCTTCATGTATGACAACCTCCAAGTAATATCCTACAGACATAACACCCCTTTGCAGAGCCCGTGAAAAGAAAAACTGACCCGCATTACCTAATCTTTTCCTGTTATTCCAACTCAACATTTGCAATACCAGATCTGCACAAAGGCCTCTCATGGCATGGCTTTTAAATGACTCCCTTACATTATCTATAAGGATTTCCTCTGGATGCTTTGATTTGCTATGTGATTCGTGAAATGTACACCATGCGTTCTCTTCAAGGTGCCAGATGCTGAGGTGCATAGCAGACATAATGTGTTTAGTGTCAAGAATTTACAGTCTCTCAGGTAATAGGGAGGAAAACCTTCTGGAGTAGGAGGGCTGACTTTCACACAGCATAAGCATGTAACCATTTATCGCTCTCTAAACTGTATATGCTGAAGGTTCTCAGAGGTCCTCAAACTTTTGACCCTTATAGTGTCAGCAGAATACATGTATATACATTCACTCCACATCAGTACATGTTTTACGGCTTGTATGATGGAAATCAAGTATGCTCATTATACGAGAAATATTTCTTTTTAAAAGCCCCGCTCACTCTCATAAGGACTACAACTACCATAAGAATTAATACAAATTCAGGCCGAAAATGTTTTTTTTTATTTTATTTTTTTTATCACTTCAAGCAAATTAGGGATCAGAATCATGAATATGAGAGTGTGGCATATGATTTAAAACATTTAAATAAAGCGATATTCAATGAAAATTGAATTATTTGAACGAGATTCTTAGTTCTTTGATTCAGTGAGTCGACTCGAGCATCGCTCTCGTCAATGAATCATTAAGATTCATTTTGTGAACTGGTTCATTGAAATATCGGATTCAAGTGAAAGATTCGTTCACAAAGCGCTTTTTTGGTCGGTCTGAGTATGATCAAGACAAGTTTGCTTAAAAGTGGTGTGTCCTGTGGTCTGACAGCTGTGAGCTCCCCCTTCACACCCTACTTTCCCAAATAGAAGGCTTCTCACGACGAGCCAAATTTGGCTCCCCATTTCAATCCCTTGGGCAGAGGCAGAATCAACTAAAACAACACCATCTAATTCCAGTCGGCTTTTTACAACTCAGAGACGCGCAATTTCCCAGCTCCGTGTGCCTCGACGGTGTCAGATCTATAAATGGAGATTGCTCAGTGCACATGCTTGTGTATTATAAACACCATTTCTCCAAATTAAAACTGACTCATAGTCTAATACCCACACGAGGAATTTGTAGTGTTGCTCCAAACCAGGGATGGCTTTCCTGACAAGCTTTATCAGCATTTAGCGTCTATATCTAGATGTTGAGAAGGTTCATGTTGAAGGCAACAAGTTTGGAGATCGTTTTTTTGGAGGATAACACACTTTGAAAACAGCTCTTTCATTGTTTAACATGTTAATCATTCATTCAGCTATCTTTGACCACTATGCAAAGAGTCCTTCAAGCGGACAGATAAACTGTTGAACAGGTCACAAATGCTTATTTGTCGCAAACTTTTTTCTTCATTAATCAAGTAGGCTATTTATTTATTTTTGAGTAAATATAATATTTTATCAGCTAATTCTTGATGATGAGTTCCCAGGTTATCCATCAAATTATGTATGGCTACTAAAATATTATATTTTAAAGATGATTTATGTCATTTTTAAAATAAACAATGAAATTTAAATATCAGGTTTCAAAATGTAAAATCCACTTATTTCTAAAAAACCCTAAATGATTTTATCCCGGTGCTTTATTTAATGCATTTCACCTCATTTGATTGACTAACTCAAAGTTGTCTCGCTCGTTTTTTCCCACTTTGTGAATTGTGCTATTAGCTCCACCTCTATGGGAGTTTGTCACGAGTGGAAGAACTGAACCTCCTCCTAATACCCCTTCAATTAAGCTAGAGGGAGGACGCAGAAAGGAGAGAAGGGGACAGATAGACGGAGGCGCGGTACCAGAGCGCTTGGAAAAATAAGGATCAGACCGATACGCTTCACTGAGGCATGCGCTTTGCGTAAGGCAGCATCTCCAGGAGGATTCCGCTCAAGTGCCCCTTTTGTTCTGAAAGAAGTTTAACAAAGAAGCGGATTGTGACATATCGATTAATATGGGCTCCAAAAGGCACCGTTCAAAGACTTCAGCGTCTTCACACAACCCGCGCTGCTCTCCAATGGGACTTTCACTGTTGGTTCTTCTACCTTTGTCTGTTGCCTTCAACTTGGATGTGGAGAACCCAGCGGTGTACACTGGACCCAACGGTAGTTACTTCGGGTACTCGGTGGACTTTTACATGACTGACTCAAGGTAGGTTTCCTTCTTAGATTTTACATACTGAAATTAAACTGGCTTGGCGTGCATTCAAAGAAAAGTACAACTAACTTAGACCGGGTTCACTAGTAATTGCTCAGTGTACAGTTATTTAAATAAAGACCATGTAAATGCTTAATAACTTTTAAATGCCACATATTGATGTTTTTGGACACCCTGCTATTGCTGTTTGCCCTGCTATGGATGTAATTTTTACTTGTGCATTTCTATCTTCGAAATGTTAATGTAATGACACACCTCTCTGACCTCAGAATAGAGTTTTACCACAGTATGAAGTACAGTACAACATAGTATGAAGGGGTTTTGTCATTCAAATCCAAGAAAGGTACTGTTTCATTTATGAAGGAAGACTAGTAACGTTTTTCAACCTATGGTCTCTGATTATACTCCAGGAGTCCTTAGAGAATATATAAGCAATGTTTCTACATATTAGTGTTTTATATTGCACATTTCTCTAATGTTTCTACGTTTTCTTTTTTCTTTTTAAGTTTTCAGGGGATCCCTGTGTTGGTGTTATTTAAAGGCTGAAACTGCTGTTCTTAACTTATTTAGCCTAGTTCATTCATTGATTTAACAACCCTTTGATTCTGATAGACTCATTGTGTACTGAAGTCTACCAGACCTCAGCTGTAACTCACGTTCTCCAGTGCAGGGAGCAATGAAACCAGGGGTATCCCCCAACTGTTGTTTACAATCCCAGCCCAGTCTGTGCACTGCCATTCAGATCAAAGTGTATCACCACAGCCGGGGAGCGACAGTCTTAAAAGTGTGGTGTAGTGTTTGTTTAGCGCAAGCCTGATGTGATGACAATGTCTCTGTCAGTGGCATCGCTGGTGGTTATTCTATAAATAGGACTTGACTAGAGTTAATGATGCCATAGTAAGGTACCAGCTCTCCTGAAAGGGAATGAAGATTGCCCCCATAATTATCCCTGATTGCATGTGTTCTGGTCACTTAAACCTTCAACATAATCTAACAGGAGAATCTCCAGCCATTCAAAGATGACCTTTGTTAGATTATGAGTAACCCTGGGGAAAAACCTGAACTTTTTCAATGATGTAGATAAGTTTTGTTTTAAGGGTTGGACACTGATCTGAAGGGATGCTTTATTGCTTGGCTACTATCTTGAGTCATATTCAGTTGTTACAATTATAAACGAAAACCATCATATAATCATGTTGGGGAAAACCTGTAAGACTTTCCTTTGTGGAACATAAAGATATTGTGTTTAACTGGTTTTGTTTATATAAAGAAAGCTAAAGGAGTTCAAAACAACATGCATGGAAAAACAATGCAAGTTGAACACTTAATAGCTTGCTTACTGAATAGCTACCCCAAAAACCAATGTGATGCTTCAATTATTTTATATGCAGCCTAAATATCTGTTGGCACAGCTTTAAATGGATAATGTTTTTGAATGGAGCAGCACTTATTGTACATGTCATCTAGATTTGATAGCAAGACCACATGATCACCTTCCACCTGTAGATAGGATCTCTGTGGCCATACGAGGAGATAAATCTAAGGGGAAATCACAGAGTATGAGGCATGCCATTCTGTCACAGTGCTGATCTGTTGGGTTTCCCTGCCCTCAAGCTGCAGACAGCTGTGCGGCACTGTTCGGAGGTATGATTGCAGTAATAATCAACTCACGCATGCCCTGACTAGAACACGCCACAATCAGCTATCTCCATCTGTGTTTGTCTGCTGGTCTGTGTCTGGCAGTGCACAGCTGTAGAGGGGCTTTAGTCAGTGGGCTCATGCTGGATCTGGTTTCTTGGGGGTGTTATTTTCAGGGAGACTTCTCCATTCTTCTTGCTTTAGTCTCTTCATGTCTTTCTGCGCTCATTTTCTCTAAGGCAGACCCTCCAGCTATCGTTTTAGTCTGCCATGGTGTGTCTGGCGAAGATGAGATTCAGAAGCGGCGGATGATTTAGATCATGACGCATGGTTGAATGAGTCAGAGGTGTGTGTGTGTGCACCTATAAATGTGTGTGTTTCTACGTTCTGGGTCTATGGTGATGTAATTATGAGTGGTATTTAAACTCCTTACCCTGTACTGCAAGTGTAAGACTCTAGACGTATGCCCCCCGACTCCTACACGGCATCTTGGACTCATTCTTATGAACTGTGAAGTCATGGCAAGAGGCAGCTCTCTCAACGATGACTTCATCTGAACTTTTCACTCCCGAGATGTCGTCGTGGAGGAGGATGGATGGGCCTCAAACTGGAGGCTGAGTGAAGGGGTGAAAGAATGTACAATATCAAGAGTTTTCTTTTCAAGGGTTTAATAGAATGTGCATTTCTTAATTTTCCAGTGTACTCCGTTGAATGGCTGTGTATTTTTATTTGATTTATTTTCTTTTTAGCTTTGGTGTAAACATTTTAACTGCATGTAAACATTAAGATGAAGATATTCGACACAGGATTTCATCTTTTTGAGCGCAAAAATATGTCTTTTATGGAAAACCCCCTTAGAACCAGGTCTGGGCTGCATTTCCCAAAAGCATCGTGAGCCTAATTAGATTGTAGATACCACCGGAGCCAATGTTTTTTTGCAATTTACTTGGCTTGCAATGCTTTTCAGAATGCAGTGCAGAATGTGGTTTGAATGACACAAATTTATTCAGGGCCTCCTTAAAACCGACTAGCTGAATAATCAGTCGGACATCCCAAAACTAAGTGAAAATATGTCGTTTTGGACCTCGTGCCATAGTTAGAAGTTATAGGAGTTTAAGATTTAGTGAAGTGCCTCCATATTACTGTGGGTTTCAAAAAGTAGAGGATTGATTTACATATACTTTAGTGAAATCAAAGTGGGATGGAAAAGCCTGTCTTCCAAACTTCATTTGAAAAGCGGCAGCCAGCAGTCTGAAGACTCTGTGTTCTTCTCAAAATGAAGAATCTGGTGTCAGGTATAAACTCTCTGTCCTGCATGTTCTCCCTCATTCTCTTGCTCACTAAACTTTCTTTTTTTTATGAAAGATTCACTTCTGGCCTCGTCCACTCTCTGATAGTCTGAGGAGAATTGTACTCATTGGCATGCATTAATAGACTTAGCCAGTGTGCAGACCACCACTGAGCACTGCCTGAGGACAGGGTTCATGATCTTGGTGTCAAGGGGCTTTACAGCTGTATACATGGAAGAGAAATTTATGGTTCTTGAATGCTAAGAGAAGAACAGTGCCGTTCTTACATATGGGCCTCATCCGGATGGTCTGAGATATAAACCTAATTTTTCCTAAAATTAAAGCTGCATGTCCTACTTAATAACTTTACTTGAGGGGATTCTCGTGTCTCTTAGTATACTTGTGCAGCAAGTGTCTCCTTGTATGTTCTTGCCAGAAACCCAAAAGTTGTTTTACCTCCAGAAATGATGTACTCCACATTCCTCACTCTGTCTTCTTTCCCTTTGGATAAGAAGATGATCCTCTGTACTGTGAAAGGGTAAAGGTCAGGGTCTGGTTGTAGGTTCGAAATGGCTTTATTTGAAATGTTTGGATTGCAGAAACAATAGAAACCGAACACCACCATCTCTGTTCCTGCTGGGATCTGCCGGGCTCCGGACGATAAGTGTTGTTTTTAAAGAATAACGTGTTCCTATGCATAAATTCCTTTTTTGTTTATGATGTTCAAAAAGACGGTTTTTAGTGTTTGATGATTGTTGGCGACTGTTTGAAGCTTGTGGTTGAATCCGAGGAGCTGGACTGTCTGCATTAACAGCCAAAGGCAACAAATTTACAGCCGCAGTGGCAGGAATATTACTGTAAAAACACAAAAAAACTTTCTCACCTGCCTCTGCCTGTTTTATTACCAAAAGATTCACAAAGTTGAGGTTTACCAAGTTGCGTTGGCTATCACAACCTTCGGCGCTCTTCTGAAAATGACCTCCTGGGGATAGATTCACAAAAGGTTAATTTTTCAGATAAATTCAAAAAGATGTTGTCAATCTGTTAAGTAGTAAGCTCCTCATGATACTCTTTCTGGGTTTACGAGATCAATTTAAGATTATCTAAGCTTTAGAAATGTATTTTGGGAACATTGTCTTTCAGAAGTGAAGAAAAGTAGATTTATGGGAATACATTATTTTTTTTTTGTTCTTTAGAACGTCTCCTTGTCTTATATCATATGTTTAAATAGAAAGGTACATTACAATTATGTCACTGATGGTTTGTCCCTGATATCATGTACAGTAGGTCATCCTTAGCTGTGGTCATCATTCTCACAAAGTTTACTCTCTCTAAGAAGGTCATTGCTAGATCAATATGTCCTTGAGCTCAGTTTGCCTTTGCTAAATACAGAGATCTACTTCAGCTCTACCAGGGTTTCATTTGCTATTTATCATTTTCACTCTTCCTCCATGGATTAGACTGTCTGTTGTCTGTAGTCTTGCATCCAGCTGGAGATGGGTGTGTGTACGTTGGCTGCCAAGCTATTCTTCACCCAGGTTCTCCCTACGACAACTAGTGTTTTCCATGGAGTCTGTACAATAGAGGCCTTTGTGCGCCTGTAGAAAGGTTTGCAGTTTTCAGTAGTGAAACGTTTCCATCCGACTTTAATCTGTATTTATTTATTCATGTTTTTGGCTTTTTTGGTTCTTGATAAAACCTTGTTTAGCTCTTTTGGCTCAGTGACATTTGGCTGTGCTGATGGTGTCAATCAGATTGGCCTTGTTGTAAAATTCTAGTCCACTATTTGGGTGCAACCTTGGCTGATTGGGACTATGGGTTAGATTGTCTTTACCGTTGAGAAGTTGTCTGCTTTTTATGACCTCGTTGGACCTGGCAGGCTCGCATAATAGGCTCTTGTGTGCAAGGGTGTACATGTGCCCTGGTGGAAAAACAGGCATGTGTTCGATCACGGTAGAACAAATGGCCCAGTCAACTCTGCAGACGCATTGCCCTTGGGCTCCACAACGGCCTGGGGGCTGATGCATGGACTACTGCAGGTCTCCATTGTTCCTGATGTACATTTTGGGTAGATCGTTATCATCTTGATCTGTTCTGTTTTAGTTTATCAGGCCCCTGCTGGGCTGGCAATCACAATGAATGTCCAATCAGACGGCATTTAGATGGCCTGTTTATTGCCTGCAGGATTACAAACAAAGGACACAAGGCATAGCATGCAAAGGTGAGCGATTGATGCTAATTGTTTGTGCCTGATGGCCTCTCTTACTCTTTTCAAGTGTGAAGATGGGACACCCTCGGAGGTGTCGACGGCAAACAGTTGCAACTCGCTATGGGATGTTTTCTGGTCCCTGTGAATATGTGAATTATAGCTCTTGGGGGCTGGGGTTACAATTTGGTATCAAGAGATTTAAGAGGTAAAACCACAGTCTGTGTTTGTTAATTTCATGGGGTAGTCCTGTCGCATACAAGAATGCGGCTTGCTGTCGAATGACATTTTTTTGTGCTTTCTTAGATGCATTTTCCTGACTGTTTTAAGGACTGCATAATGACTGCATATTAGAGCTGCGCGATTGATCGTTAAAAGATCGCAATCTCGATCCCCCCCTCCTCACGATCTTAATCCAGCATTTATACGATTCAGCCAACTATATTTTCAAGGACAGGAGATGAGCATAACTCGTCTGATCTCTAACACGCAATCACGCAGTCAGCATTAGGGGTGGCACGGTTCACAAAACCCACGGTTTGGTTTGTATCACTGTTTTAGGGTCACGGTTTTCGGTTCTGTATGGTAGGGGTGGGCAATATGGAAAAAATATCACATTCCGATTTTTTTCTGGGGAAATCTCGATTCATTATTTTTATCCCGATTTTTTTTCAAGTTGGTTGTTTAAGACTATTTTGCAAATTTGAGGTAGGGGTGGGCAATGTGGCAAAAATATCATATTACGATGATTCTTTGTCATTGATTTTACTATTTTGCAGGTTGTTTGAGCAGTACAGACAA
>JAUMHQ010000089.1:13545826-13568884 GCA_032361165.1 Enteromius paludinosus | reverse complement strand
GCTACATACCTTCTATGTACATATCAGAGAACAATTTAAAATATTCTCTCAATGCATTCTATGGCACCTTTTAAAGTACCTAAAATGTGTAATCTGGATTGTTACCTACTACAATTTTCGTCACATAATTTGTAATCAGGACTACAATTTGTAAGTAAATCTATTTTTCTGTAAAATTATGAATGTTTCCTCCATTTCCATTTTGCATTTAGTCACAGCAAATATTTTAAATAAAGCCCTCAACACAAAAATCCGGGCTTGACCCTGCGGCCCCTTATTGGTTCTCTTAAGTGGGCCGTAAGAGGGTCACACAGTGCTTCCTCCTGCCTAACCTCCCTCAGTCAGAGAGAGCATTAGCTAATCGTGCCTTCAGATCTGACCTCTTTCCTCTTCCTCTCTGATAAGAAAATAACAGAGAATGATGAGAGTGGGTGGGGAATCAGAGGAGAACGAGCGTTGACTCTTGTCTATTCTCATTTCCCTGTCTTTTGGCGTCTCCCCTGGGATGCTTGATGTGATGACTGAATTTAGCCATGTGGCTCGTGCCTTCCGCTGCCCCTCCCTTTCTTTCACACAGATCGAGATCCTTCACTAATGGGACTCTTCTCTCTTCACTGAAAGAGAGAAGGTGTGTGTGTGACCTCCTCACCTCCACCGTCCCATGAGAGAGTCGGCAGGTCGTCTTGGCCTGGCTCCAGGAACTGAAAGCACTCATAGGATTAGCAAGAGACGGAGTTTTGATTAAAATGGCTGTACATCACAGCAGAGGTGTCTCCTAAGGTCCCTTAATTGTTTGAATACTTCCTCTTAAATCCTGTAGGTGACATCAGCATTACTCTCACGTTACCAGAATAAGGTCTGGTCCACATTGCAGTTTACTCTGGCCAAGAACATCCCACTTAGACATTTGATTAAACCAAGTGCTCCTTTTTTTGTATGATAATAAATAGATTCATGAATTGAATTTTCTTTTTTTTTTTTTTGCTTCATGTAGGTAGTTTGAATGTAACACCTAGCAAAAGTGTAAATTAATTAGAGTTTCTTAATTTATTTTAGTGTAGTTTCAGGTATTTGAGTTAATGAAAAACATTTTTATTTGACTATGCTTATTTTAATGTTCACTGGTTTATAATGTACCATTTTATTGATTTATTATTACTTATTTTTTGTTTTTAATTAGTTTGTGGCCATTTTAAATTTTACTTATATTTTTTATTTATCTTTTAGTGAAGGTTCAGTTTTGTTTTGTGTTTTTTTTTAGTTAATTTTAGTTATTGTTTGGAGTTTTGTAATATACATTTATCAAAAATCTAAATTAATTTCTAGCTTATTTGATTGTTAAAACATTTTTATTTTACTCTTAATTTAATTTAATGTTTAATGGTTTATAATGTAGCCTTTTAATGTAGTTTTAGTTAGTTATTTTATTATTTAATTTTAGTGAAATTTCTGTCTTTAGTTTTTTTTTTTTGTTAGAAAACTAACTATTTTTGTTTATTTTATTGATTAGAGTTTTGTAATATACATTTACCAAAAAATAAAATTAATTTGTAGTCTTTTAAAAGGTCATTTTAATTATTTAAAATTTTAGTTTTAGTGAAGTTTTTTTTTTTTTTTTTTTTTAAATAATAAAACAATTTTAACTTGACTGTTTATTTATTTGTTTACTAGTTATTCTTTTAGTTTTATTTGATTCATTTGTTTTTGGTTAAAGCATATATCATTAAGAGCTCATGTTCTTTCCAGATTTGTTATCATTAAAAATCGTTTTGTGTTCAGGAGAAAGGGAATTACACTCTGTTGACATTTTTGTCAGCAACAATTTCAAACAAAGACCTCACTGCTTAAATCTGAAAACGCTTGTGGTGTTAAAGTGCTGTTGAACCATCCAATCAGATTAAACGTGTAAGTAAATGTACAGATTTAATCTCTAGCAGTTGTAACTCAACAGTATCTTGCATCAGAGTCTTAAACAATCACGACTGTTGTTCTGACACAAATGGAAATCTCATCCAGTTTTGGGTAGCTCTCCCCTAACCGTAGCCAAACAACACCATTTTCCCCACCTTCCCCGCTGAGCTTTATCTTCCCAGCTGTAAGTTTCACCCGTGATGTGGAAAGTGAGATAATTGTTTGTTTTAACAGCCCACCTCCATCGACGTTGATTGATTCTCATCCCACAAACGCCCCCAACCGTGTACTAGTTTTATATTAGCCGGCGTCTTCCATACACCGTGTCCTACACACTCTTCGCTTGAGTCTTTAGTTGTATGGGATCTCACAGGGGCATGGCTGCTGGTTTTCCTGCGCAATTCTTTAGGCCTCTTTACTTTGGCAGCGAGCGAGGGATAGACAAGCAGGAAAAGAAAGAGAAAACCATCACTCTGGAGGTGACCATAAGGCATATATTCTCTAATGTTATTAGAGGGCTCTAATCCCCACTGCTTTCCTGCTGGGGTACCAAACATCCTCGAGAGAAGGAAACAAAAGACGTCTGGGGGAAAGGAGGCGTGTGTGTGTGTGTGTGTGTCTGTCTGTGTTAAAAGAGTGGTTGGGAAAAGAATAGCTCAAGTATAGAGAGATGACAAGTAGAGGGAGATAAAGAAACCATACAAGATAGTAAAGGAATGAGTGGGAGATGGTGACTTAAACAGAGAAAATAATTAGGTGAAATTCCTAGAAAGGGATGACAGACTTTGAGAAAGGGAAGAGGAAGGTGAAGGGCGCTGTGAACTGAAGACGCAGAGCGAGAGACTATCAGTAGGAGTGTATCTGATGGATAGCTTGAGCTCCTGTTTTGCTTGGAAATGGGTTCCTGTTTCCTCATTCAGAATGAGACCATATTGTTTTTAGACGGTAAAATAGGGGCATAGCACTTATACATGTTAGTGTTATATTTCACATGTTGCATAAAGAGTTGATCTAGTTTTAGTTTTTGTATTTTTTTTTCATATTATGACATTATTTTAATAATTGTAATGCACATTTACATAAATATTACCTTAACCTTTCATCAAAGTTGTCCTAAAGTCAAAAACAATACCTATTCTTGTCTTAGGATACACTTTGATGAACTTTTATGATCCACTTTGAATGTTGACTACTGTATACTGGGCACACACACACTTAAAATATCTATTTAGAAAATATTTACATGAATATATTTATATTCTTAGAATATATACTATCTATTTAATCTATTTAATATAGAAGCATAACATCTTTTTATGTTACGTAATTTAAAATCTCTAAATTAATTTATTAAATGCGTGCATAAATACATAATAAATATACACAGCACACACATATATATTGTGTACACAAAAACTTTATTATTAATCACGATGAATCATTGCCCAGCATTCATTTATTTCTATTTATTTATTCATAACAGTAGGTTACTGACAGTTTGGGGAGGGGTTGATTAATGGTGCTTAATAATATTTTGGCTGATTTAATTGTAGACTTGGTTTTCTTAATGCAAAATATAATTTCCTATTCTTCTTCTTTTGATTTTGGGCTGCAGTATGATCCAGACATTTCTTCACAGTTTTCGTAATATTAACCCACATAACTTGAGCTCCTGTTTTGTTTGGACGAGGCTCCCCTGGCACAGTTTCTTCACTCTGAATGAGACCAGGCCCTCTTCAGAGCCAGCTGAGAATTGTGTTACCGCCAGTTGTACCTTTCACTCATTTCTCCACTTCCTCAGTCTCTCTTACCCCTTCCCCTCCATCACACCACAGACCCGTGTTGCATCATGCTTGTAATTATGGTGCAACTGGAGAAATGTCTGTGGCAAAGTTCAGTTTGGCAGTCAGAACAAAGAACAGAGGCTTTCGGGGCGATTCAGTTTGAATTTGCAGGTCTAGTGACTCCTCTGGCTGTTGAACCTGATCTCTGATGGTCTTGGTCTGGTGCTCTTATTGTTGCGTCCCAACCTCTCTCATTGGCCAGGACATGTCACCTTTGTTTTGATTATGAATCCCATTTCAGCTCATTTGTGACCATCTGTCTTATGCCTGCTCTTCATGATATGACCTTTAACCTCAGCAGACACCTGAGCCTGCGCTAAACAGTCTGTTCTTTTTTCCCACCTTTTTATTTTATTAGTGGTCAAATGTGCCTACATTTACATTTGACTTATGCGATGTGACATGCTAGAATATTCACTGGAAAATAATGTTGGTAAAAATAATGATTTTTATGGTAAATATTTTTCCCATTCACACAACTTTATAAATATTTCCAGAAGTGTTTATTAATTGATGAAACCAATATCATCACAAATTCTTTCTTTTTTTATTAAAGTTTTTGGTGAATTGTGGGGAAAAAAAGGGGAAAAAAATACATTTTTGGATTAATTGTGCACAATAAGGGCAAGGGAACTTTTGCATATTATGACTAAAGTGTGTGTGTGTGTTGTGTGTATATATTCAATTATTTTTATTTATGTTTACTTGATTTTCTTTTCCATGGCTATAGGAGATCTAAACATTACCGTAAATGAAGCAATACATCAGGGAGAGTTCAAGTCCCATCAGTGGTTTGGAGCAACAGTACGAGTTCATGAAGATAGTGTGCTGGTAAGATCTTCCTATTCATATTTTAGGCCGTGTGGAAAAAAGTCAATATATGGTCACAAACAAACCCTCCTTCAAACCATTATTTCCTCTTGAACATTTGGGCTTGAACCCAAAGTATGGTTAGTGACCCAAGTCTAAGTGTAACTTGACATGTTCTTAAACTAACTTTGTAAGTCCCAAATTGTAAACTATCAGATCAGATCCAGCTCTATGCATTCGCTATAGTCTTCAGTTTTCCTTCTGAAATGGAACTTTCTGATTCTTTGGCTTGTGGATAACGCATTCAGTCCAGGTGCTCTTCCTCATGGATTATGAAATTGTGAACTGAATTCATCATCATGGTTGCATAAATCTTTACTCATGTGGATGTTGACCTTTGACCTCTTATATTATCTTTTCCATAGGCTTGTGCGCCCCTCTACTCCTGGAGAGCCATGGAGGACAAGCCTCATGCTGATACAACTGGTTCATGTTTTCTATCTGTCAGAAACTTCACTAAGTTTGTGGAATATGCTCCGTGCCGCACAGGTGGGCTTGCGGTTGCTTTGTTGTGGCACTATTCAATTTTAGTTGTTTTGAAGATGCAATAACATAACTCGCCATCCGTTGCAGAATTCCGTGGAAGGAAAGGACAAGGCTACTGTCAAGGTGGATTCAGTGCTGATTTTACACAGGTGAGATGATTGGAATGGACTAGAGCAAAATGATTTGCTTATCTGCCATTTCCATTGGGTCTCACATAGATACTGTTGCTGTGTTACAGGAAGGAAAGGTGGTGCTCGGAGGACCTGGCAGTTACTTCTGGCAAGGTCTGGCTTTTCAAATAAATTTATTAATAATAATAATAATAATAATAATAATAATAATCATTTTAGAATAGTCTTTAAGGTCATGTAAATACTAGGGCTGCAACGACTAGTCGACTGGTCGAGTAATTGTCGATGGCAAAATTCTATTTTAGTAGTCGACCGGTCGTTAGTGTTGTCGCCAATGTAACGCGAGGAACCAACAACAGACACTATCAAAAAAAATCATACAGGCTTTTGAAGAGTAGTGTATGCACCTTTCTTAATCGTGCCTGTTTTGTCATTTGATTAGCTTTCCATCAAAATGTGGATATTTGCATTTATTATTTGCATCGACTGTGACCTTTACTTCAATGCAAATGCAATTAAAAGATCAATTTCTCCTTACCATCTCTAGGCCAAGTGATCACTGCGGTTAAACAAGAAATAGTCAAAGCCTATTACCCAGGATTCTTCTTGACCTCAGTGAAAGGCCAGATTCAGACCAAACAGAAAAAAGAGATCACATTTGACGACAACTACATGGGTATGTCTTTCCATCCCCATTACTAGCTATCAAGCTGAAAATACTTTGTTTTTTTTAATGTTTGTCACAACCCGTATTTTTATACGTTCAACAGGTTACTCAGTAGCGGTCGGTGAGTTCAGTGGTGATGATGATGAAGGTGAGTGACCTTAAAATATAAAACCACTACATTAGTGCTCATTAGTTTAGAGTTTCACTACTTTAAACTTTAAGTTTCATTTTTATTATATTCATTATAAATGAAGCTAGAAGTACCACTGAAAATGATTTAGTATCATCATCTGCTGTTGTGATAGCCATAGACCGATGTATTAAATCCATGCACTATTTGTAGAACATTTCAAAGAAAGCCTTATGATTATACCCTCTTTATTAATCCATCACACCTAAACAAATTCGAAAATAGAGCCTGTGGAGTGACTTTTGGAGTGGCTCTGATTGCCAGAATTCCTGAGGATCTCAGTTTTCCATGTTTCCACTATTAAATCATTTACTTTTTTCCTCTCTTTTTTTGGCATGCCTGCTTTCAGACTTTGTGACTGGAGTTCCCAGGGGAGTCAGACTGCATGGACAGGTGAGAGAAAGCAGTCACACTATCATCTGTGACCTTTAGCCAAAAATCGTTTCACCCAAGATGCGGGTTAAGTCCGATTTTCAGTGGATTAAATATAACCCATTACACATTCAGTTTGACTTTTATTTTGGAGTTGGTAGTCAACCAGAAGTTTTTATGATGGTACTTGATGCAATAAGAACTGTAGTGTGTTGTCTTTTTTTTTTTAGGTCTCAATTCTCAATGGTTCCCTGGACATGCTGAAGACCTTCACTGGTGAGCAGGTAAGTTTGATTGCAGTCTTTTTATTGACAATTCGTTCTGTTGGCTTTTGTGGTCTAATAGTATATTTTGCCACAGGTATTTTAAGAGGTGAGATTTTAAAAGAAGTTATGTCATTCTTGCTGCTTTGTAAAGATTCGTCCCACCCTGATATTCTTCAAACTGATGACATAAGCAAAAATCATTTCCTTTACAAGACTCTTTAAACCAGGCTCTCAGCACTCCACTCTGTGGTAGGCAGTAAAGGGCAGATTATGCGTGGCAGGAGCTTACGGGCAATTTTCCTAAACGAGCGCCACAGTTTTGCAAATGGAAATTGTTGGGAGGCCTTTAACTGCGCTGATTGCCTCAGCTGAGTAAATACAATCAAAAAGCATTTGTGTGTGCCCACCTCAGGGGGCTAGAGAACGGAGCCACATCTGAATCATCAAAGAGCTCTTTTCATGTACTCAAACCATAACCAATTGGAGTAAATGTCAACGTGTGCCTTCAGGCATAAAGTTACTGTCCGTGTGACAATCATGAGATCATGCATGTTGTTTGTATGTACAGTTAAAAACGAGAAGCTTGTATCTACTTGTGATTTACGTTGGTAATGTTCCTAAATTTTTCAGATGGGTTCCTACTATGGCTATGCGGTGGCTGCTACTGACATAAACAATGACGGGTAGGTAAACACAACCAGGTTTAGAAAAGAATACCACAACAATGTGTGCCGTGTTTAAATTTATGGTTCGTATCACCTCCAGGATGACGGACCTGCTGGTTGGCGCACCAATGTTCATGGTTCGTGACTCTGATGGGAGGTTGGAGGAGTTGGGTCGGGTCTATGTGTACATGCAGAACGGACCTCTGGATCTCACGCCTCAGCTACCTCACCTCACTGGCACGCAGACATTCGGCCGGTTCGGCAGCTCCATTGCCCCTCTTGGGGACCTCAACCAAGATGGTTACAATGGTGAGAGATTTGCCCAGATGTTTGTATTTGTTTGTCAGTCAGTCTTTAGATAACTCTTTTGGCTATCAGACAATATTGGATGTTTTTGGGTTTTAGTAGATAGCTATTAAGCTATATTTAATTGAGGCTGATCATTTCCCTCTTTTTTTCTTTTAGATTAGCTTTACTGTTGTCCATCGACAGTGTTGTTTTAATATTATTGAGATACTAATTCAGTTTTTCATGATCATTTTTAATCTTAAAGTGTAAATAAGTGTGTTTTTGTCATCTTTGTAGTTATCATATTTTTAATGTGTCTTCATTTTAGTACGTCAATTATATTTTAGAAAGCTTTGCCTTGGCAACTAGCTGAGTAAAAAAAACCAAAATCTTTTTTAATTAAATTTTAATTCATTTCAAGTAACACAAAGGTGTAAATTGATTTTGGTTTCCCTTTTTTATTTTTATATATTTTATATTATTTTTATGTTTATAATATATCTATATACTAATTTAAAATTTGTAGATTTTTTTTATATATTTAGACAAAATAATATCGACCTTTAATATCTGCTGTTTATCAGTTATCACTTATAACATGAACGTAAGTGAATTTTTTTGCACCTCTAATTCTACGTTTTCTTAACAGATGTGGCCATCAGTTGTCCGTTTGGTGGGGAAAACAAACAAGGACTGGTGCTCATCTATAACGGACATGCTGGAGGACTCAGGGAAAAGCCCTCTCAGGTGATCGCTGGCCAATGGGCTTCTGCCACACAGTCAGCTCTACCTGCCAGTTTTGGTTATGCCCTTCGTGGAGGCAAAGACCTGGATAATAATGGCTACCCAGGTGAGAAATATTCTTTTTAGCCACCGTAAATCACTGCCACTGCTGCTGAAATCTAGTTTGATGCAAAGTATTTTTTTGTTTTTGCAGATCTAATTGTTGGTGCGTTTGGCACAGACACTGCGGTTCTTTACAGGTCAGTCAGAGACATGAAGACCAGAGTAATGGCTGCTGAAAATGGAGCTTTACTATCGCAAGAATAAATTACCTTTTTAAATATGTCATGCCCTTGAGTGCATTTTAAATACGTCTGCATATTATGTCATTTCCAGGTCTCGTCCTATTGTGAACACCAGTGCTACCTTGACTGTCTATCCAACTATGATTAATCCTGAGGAGAAGGTTTGCACCATAAGCCGTGGGAACGAAACCCTGCAAGTGTCCTGGTATGTCTGCCATCTTGGATCAGCCAGAATTTGTTGCATTCCTGGTCCAAAGCAGTAAATAGGTTTTATTAGACTGTTTATCCAAATCCTAAACATTCAGCATGCAATACTATGGAAAAAGATCTTTTACATTTAACATAATTTAAGTTGCACTGAAGTGCACTTATGTAGGAATTTGAAAAATCTAATTTAGTAGATTAAGCTTACTTCATTACATCCACAGTTGGGCTTTGTATGTCAAGCTGGACATATGGAAGGGTGTAGTTTTCCAAATAGTTTGGACACGCTATGCTGGTTGAGCCAAGAAAGTGGTGAAATGCATGAAATGCCCTTTTCCCAACTCCATGACGTGCATTTTTGAAATATGCGTCCTATCTGAGAAGGGAAAGGAAACTCCGCTTGGCTGGTCACTCTCTGTGTGTCTCCGCCTGTTCTGTTCTATACAGGAAAAGTTTGTATGCGTATGTGTTGATTACAAGTCGTTGCCTAGACACAGAGGCTTTTGGGAGAAATTAGAAGCAAGAGAGAGAGGGAGAAAGGGATCTCGCTGTGGCTTTGAATGAGATATTGTTTAGTAGTGGAACACAGCTGGGAAACATCAGGACGCACTGAGCTGCACATGCACGTGAGCTTTCTCTCTCTCTCTCTCACACACACACACACACACACACACACACACACACACACACAGATGCATACTGAGGCTCACACTAGGGAACACACTGCGTTTATTGCACAGGTCAAAAGCCTGGATTGTGGATTTTTTTTTCTTTTACTCTTCCCCTTCTGTGTCTTGTTTCTTTCGTATGTTTTGTGTTTCTTTTGGATTTTTCTGTTTCATTTTTGTCTTTTGTTTGGAAACCTTTTCAGTTCTTTCTAACGTGTTCTCTTTCTTCTTTTAATCTGTCGTTTCTGCTTTCTTTCAACTGAACCCTTGTTTATTTTCCACAACATATTAATCACAAAAAACATTTTGCACTTTGATATAATTTTTTTTTTTCTTAAGTACCAAATCAGCATATTAGAATGATTTCTGAAATATCATGTGACACTGAAAAAAATGGCTAATGAATCATTTTTGTCTTCGCAGGAATAAGTTGCATTTTTAAAGATATTAAACTGGTGGACAGTTTATCCCAATTTTTTTTTTATCAAATAAATGCACCCCTAGACATCTTTAAGAAACCGTATTGTGCATCAGTTTCCGGCACAGACATGATCCTTAACTGTCCTGTTTAAAAACATCTTGACATATGCTGTGTGATCCATGCAGTCATCCTTCCTTCAAGCTGTCAAGTGTTACAGCCTGAGGAAACAATAATAGCAAATATTTCATAGCCAAAGCGATGCAACCAATGTGTTTCTAATGCCTCATTGTAATAAATCCACTTCATCTCTCATCATTTGTCTGTTCTGGTTCCTACAGTGTCAACCTGAGCTTCTGCCTCTCAGCCAATGGAAAGCACCTACCAAATCAACTCGGTAAGCCACATTTGCTCCTCCTTACCCACCTGTTGATCCCCTTAGCAAATAATATTTTAGTACGCCCTAACAATCACCTGTTTCAATATGGCCATAATCAATTCTAGGACTTAATAAAACTGGTTTTAAGCATCCAAAAGAGCCTTTGTGTTTCCATTCCATCAACAAGCTGCTCTTTGTCCATACACAACCTTTACAATGCATTTATTCAGGAATTACTTCCCTCTATTTCCCCTCGGGCTAATGATAGCACCATATGCCCTTCCATTAAAGACCTAGACTATGTGCGAAGAATAACACCTACTGCACACGCTCCAATAACTGAGCACAGGTGCCCGACTTACATCTGAACGGCATGCAAATTCCTTCATTCCCTCACAAGTCACGACTTTCTGTCAAGAGCATTATGGCTTTTCTTATAGCCGTTCTCTTTAGGTGTTGGATAATGATAAAAACTAAATGTTTGGAAGAAGTCTTTACTCCTGCCAAAGCACAACGTTCAGATCTGCCCAATAGGCTTTGAGATTTACTGCTGTGTCAGCTTGGCTCTGTCCTGCACCTGTGTGCTGGAGCCAACGTGAAGGCATCGTGCCCAAAGCGTTTCTAAATATATCAGACAATGTGTGTTTTGTAGAGTTTAATGTTGAAGTTCAGCTGGACCGGCTGAAGCAGCAGCAGAAGGGGGCTGTACGGAGAGCTCTGTTTCTTGACTCCCAGCTTCCCACTCTGCAGAGGACTCTGACTGTGCCAAATGGAGCAAGGGTCTGCAGTGACACCAAGATTTTCCTGCGGGTGAGTTTGACCCCATGTTACAGGACATTAATGCACATTAAATAGCAGGGTTTTGGACTTGGAGTTTGACATTTGATCACCTTTGACTGTGCGTTTTAGTCAGAAGTCAAGTCTTGAATCTACGTCAAAGAATTAGCTTTCATGTGACTTGCAAAAATGACTTGGTTTGGCTAAATAGTATATGAAGAGTTAATCTCAATCAAATTGCCGATGGGTTATTTCAATGAAACCAATAACATAATAGAAAACTTAATTTTGGAAAATGTGTTCATATACAGTATATAGAAGTTTAATATAAAATGTCCTAATGTGGCATTCAGAAGATATTTATTGTTCAGTCTTATGTTTTGAGCCAATGAGAATTAACAGTAGGTGGGGCTAACCACTGGAAACCTTGAAGGAAAAAATAACCTGCATCATTTCAGTTAGTTAGTTTTCCATTTCTTAGTACAAGATAAGTGTTAAAAGTGAAGATAAGTAAGATAAGTGTTGCAACAGATGCCAAAAATGCAGCAAGGGATTAAGCCTGCTTTCTGACCTTTCTCACAAACTCCCGCTCTGTTTTCCTCTCTGTTGGAGTGTAGGATGAGAAGGACTTCAGGGATAAGCTGTCACCTATCTTCGTTGCGCTCAACTTCAGCCTGAACCCTCAAGCTGCGGCAGACCGATACGACCTGCGGCCCATCCTCAACTACCAAACAGCGGAGCTCATCGAACAGAAAGTACGTACATCTGCTAGATAACACACAGAGAAGTTGGTCATCTCCTCCTTTATGAAGAGAACTTCAAAACATACATCTGGGATATTCTCCAAATTGTCTGGAAAGCCATTTGAGAGCTGAAGGAAATGTGTAGCGTTTACAGTAGAGAACTTTTCACTGTCCCACCAGGAGTGGCTTTCTGGGCTCTGTGGAAACTCCACTGTAGAGGTGCGTGCGTGTATGGAGGGTTAATAGATTTCTGTTTTTTTCCGGGCGGGTTCTCGCAGGCCATATGCTGTCTGTTTAGGTTTAGCTTTTTGGGTGGCAGTTTTCTCTCAGTAGTTATTGAAACCGTGCCGAACACATGGGCCGCACTGACCGTATGCAGAAACATTCTAATCAGAGCTCTTGGAAACATTGCAGATGGAACGATCTTCTAAAGCTTTCACTTATTAAAGGCATAAAACTAAGTGGAAGCCCTTTTGCTCATGATAAATGAGAGTGTCCATTATAAAGAAAGGGAAAAATCATTTAAAAACCTAGTTTAAAACCAAGTTTTTAGAAAGTTCATCTTTGATATTTATATTTTTAAATATTCTATAAATATACAAAAATGTTTAAGTCATGGTAATATTAACAAAATATATTTTATAGAGTATTAATATTACTTAAGTTTACACTATTTATAGTCATTTTTAGCAATAGTGACTTTTTAAGGAGTTTCTTTCAATATCTAAGCTTATTTGTTGTGTTTAGGACTATAGGTGTAAGGCTCCAAATTGATCTTGCTTATAGATTGAGATGTTTTTGACCTTGTTTTATTAATGTTGTTAGTGATCCCGCCTGGCGCTCTCCAGTTTGCTGACCCAATCATGCTGTTTGCAGACCTTGACACTTCCGTAAACACTTTATGGTGGTTTTGGCTGTGGCTCATCTCTGACATATGCACATGTGACCCTCTCTTGTATCTCCGCTTGGGCTTCTCCAGTGAACCCAAACATCCCTCTCCAGGAGGTTCGGTGCGGCCCGATACAGAGCTATGGAAAGGGGTGGCCGCCCTCATTGGTTGTAATTAGAGCCCAGCAACTGCTAATTACAGGGAAGCCACTTTGCCCTTTCTAATCTCCCTATTCTATTTTCTTATCCTCATCGTCATGCTGCGTCATCCTCGCACATGTTGCAAATACGCCGTCAGGTGGTAGCAATTAGCCGGGGCACCACTTTCCCCTTTTCTTCATATCTTGGAGTCATTCATAAATTGTATATAGATTCTCTCTCGTTAATGTGTGTGCGCTTTATGTGATGTATATATTTAGATTTGTCTGTGTGGTGAGAGTTGGGTGGTGTCGCGTGCAGCTAGCATGCGGTTCAGGGTCGGCAGCTTCTGATGTGGATGCTGGTGGCGTATAGAACAGCCTTTTGGGTACAACCATAACTCTTTAAGTGAGCTCTATATGTTTTCTGAAGCCTGTACACATTCGTTTTTTAACCCAGGATTCCTTCGGCAGTGTTTACTAGTCTAAAACTTGCCATTTTGTTGATGTTTGAGGAGTGATGTTTACTACTGAAAATGGTGATGGTTATATTAGTTTTGTACGGTAGTAGGCGTCAGTATTCTCTGACCACTACATGGTCATGCGTTAACACTTGACCTAACCAAACACACTGTTTATAATGCAGCCGGCTGCTGAAGTCTGTTGTTTACAAATATCTTCTGAGTGCTTTGCTTGGAATTTTGAAAAAAAAAAAAAAAATTATAAAAGAAGCTATTTCATAGTGAAGATCACATTGACATTTTCTTGGGAATTTGTAAGTATATGTAAAAGTTTATAGGATTCTTTGTTTTCTGTGTAAACTGCTTAGAAATGTTTTGCTGGGATATTGGTTATGAGAAGTGTGACTAAAAGTATGCTTATTATAGGACGAGGATGTCTGAGTGACATTAGAGACACTGGATTGCAGGTGGTATCCTGCATATGATTAACAAAATGGCTGGAGAATCTCAGATAGCTTCTTCTTTTAGATCACATTGTTCATAAATGAATGCCTTACTTTCTATTTTTACCCTTTAAATCAACAAAACATTTAAATTGACCCTCTTTACTGTGCATTCCTGGTCTTATGATAAAGTATATGTTTGTTTGGTATGTTTATGCATGCAAGTACTCTAAAAACATTATTATTCATTTACTTTTTGCTGAATTTTATTATTTCAAAAAATATGAATAACACAGAAGATGATGCCAAACTTTTAAGGCTTTTCTTTTTGATACATTTATGCATAGATTACATACACAAAATACATTATTGCATCTTTAATGTATTCTGAATGTCTGTATTTGCATATAACTGTAGATCTGTCTGGCTTTATTTTGGTATGTAATGCCCACCATTCACTATCCAATCAATTCCTGAAATATTAAAATCCAGTCCCAGGAGATTAATTTTCACATATAAGAAGTCGATACTGAATCTAAAATTAGTTGCAAATTAATGACTATAATCTCTCAGCAACTTACCATAACATTTTTCTGGCTTGTTTTCTAGGCCCAGATTTTATTGGACTGCGGAGAGGACAACATCTGCGTCCCTGACCTGAAACTCTCTGTGCACGGGTAAGATGATTAGCAAGGAATGCAAAAAAGAAATGAAAGCCTGGGGTTCAGTGTGCTTTACTTTAGCATTTGCATCCCGGGTCCAGGTTTCTGTCAAATGAACTTCCACTAAATAATTTCCATGTGATTATTAGAACTTGCTGGTGTTGATTTTGTTGTGTTTTGATTAGCCACTGAATGCAAATCATGACCTCCTTACGACTTGAACCCGACCTCGCGTTTACAATCTGGAGGGGTTTGCTATGAAAGTTCACCAAGCTATAGGTTTGAGTCCCCCACCAACTGAGTGCCAGCGTTTGAATTCAGTACGTGCCGCTTCCCCAGCATGGCTTTACGAGACCAGGCAGTAATTGGAAGCGTCTGTGTGGCCCTCGCATGGAATTTCTCATTGTGTCTGAGATGGGGGGGATTGAGAACGAACAGAAAAAAGAACATTGCGGAATGTTTCACAGTCTTTGTCGTTGCATGTTCAACTTTATAGCTACAATGGAAATTAGGGGTTTTTGATAGGAAATGTGTGTACAGTGCTGGAGGAAGGGCTTCCTGTTGGAAAGATCTGAGTGAAATTTACTGCTAGATCAGCAGAATTACATATGGTTAATGTCCTCTATGCTTAATAATTTTTTACTGCTTGTTTCAAAGTTACTACATTGTTTTAAAAGGGCATTAAATGCATCGCCTTACAGTGTTTGTTTCTGAAAGGGCAATTTGTGTTTATTTGCTTGACCCCATAGAAAGACGATTAGCCACAAATGCTTGACTTTTACATTTTGGTTCTGCAGGGACCGGAAGGAAGTCTACATGGGCGATGACAACTCTCTGACTCTGACTTTCAACGCGAAGAACGACGGAGGCGGAGCTTACGAAGCCGAGCTGTATGTGGTCTTGCCACCAGAGGCCGACTACAGCGGAATAGCCCGCAATAACGAGGTGAGATATGGAGACCCTCCCTCCAGGTGCTGCCTATTACACGGACGTGTGCCAGACCCTTTCCATTAACTCCTACATGTGTTCAGCATTTCAGCTGAGAAAGACCTTTGTTCTGTTACTTTGATACTCCAGAGTAGATGTGTGTTTTATTAATGGAGACATGTGATGTGAAATCCTGTAGTGAGGCAAAAATACAGATTACTTCACAAATTTAAGAAGGGGTAGTCCTTACAGGAGGATTATGGGCACCAAACAGGGTTTGGTTTTAATTCATTACTAACTGTGCGGGGATGATTTGGCACAAAAAATGTAACATTCAGCAGTAGCGCCACAGCTATTCTAAACGGGTCGAGACATGAGTCAGGGGTGTGAGTTATCACTGTGTGTGTGTGTGTGTGTTTCCTGAAATTTACTGGTCTTTTTCTCCATTTCTCCGGACAGAGCCTGACCCAACTGACCTGCAGTTATGAGACGGAAAATCAGACCCGTTACCTCAGCTGTGACCTGGGCAACCCCATGAAATCAGGCACTAGCGTAAGCACCTAACTATTTTAAACTATTCTGTTTGTGCATATTGACTTTGGGTTTCACATTCAGCTGATTTAAAAGCGCCTTGAATTTTAAAAATTATGATTTCAATCAAAAAATAGTAATTAGAAATAGTTTTATGAATCATGGAAAAGTAAAAGCATTCTTAAAACTAGTTATAGTATAGTTATAGCAAAGCTCAACTGTTTTTCCTTGGCTAGAAATTGCCGGTACGCTTTATTTGAAGGTCCTTGTTACAGTGTAATTCAACATTTAAGTGCTGAGTGATATCAATTAAATACATGTACTTACTATACGGTTAAGATTAGGGTTGTTTTAGGATGACTTGCATGCAATTATGCAAAATTCATTGTTATTATGATAGTAAGGAAGATGTAACGTGTAACAAGACACCTTAAAATAAAGTGTCACTGAAATTGCTTTTTGTGTGTGCAATCTCTGTGAAATAATTTTAGTAATTCAGTTATCCTTTTCCAGTATTCCCCCATAAAATCATGGAAAATCTGATTACTGACATCAAGCATAAAAAAAACAGGCCTCCAGGAACAGTAATTGTCCTGTTAGTCACATAACCTTTAGTAGTCATCTAACCTGTTAGTCAGCTCGCAGTGCTGTCTGGGGGGCTTGTTAAGGGCTGTGTTGGATCATGTTTAGACAGGCAGGAAGTTCCCACCAGTGATGCAGGAAGTGACAGTCATTTTGGCGCTGCCCCCTTAGAGAGTGGAGTTCCCCTCTCTAAAATGCCACTGTATGGAGGTGGTGGGATCTGTTTTTTTTTTTTTTTTTTTTTTTAATGTGTCTGAATAGATGGAATATAATTGAGTGACTGTTCAAACTGCTCCCTTTCAATATGTGTCTCCAGACATCCCGTCTGTTTTTTAGTCAGCTGCTCTCATTAGGCCAGGTTATTTGGGTGTTTTATTCAGCAATTTTAGTATTAACGCTATTATTTTTGGATTCCGGGACCACCTAAGACGTTCCTCATAACAACTGGCCTGTATCTATAATAGTATTTCATGTAATGAGAAATTCAGAAGTTACAACACACAGACACACACACACACACACAAGTGCACGGACACCCACACCCGAACATTCACACACTGAGTGCCGAGAGCCACTCGCATGGGGTCTTTTTGCCAGAGTTTGTGTGCGTGCGGTGGGAGCATAAAACCACAATTATAAAAGGGAGGCTAGAACTCCCATGCAGTCTGGGGCTGGGTAGGTGACTTCAGCATTTTAGGGTAGTAACTAAGTGGAGTGCTTTTGACAGTGCAGCTAAACATGACATCACAAGATGAATGAGAGAGGATACGTTTTAGTGTTTCCACTTGTGTTTTTTGGATGGAATACAGGAAAGGAACATTCCACCAACCTCAACATCCATTCCGTTGCTATGGCAGTGCATTATGGGGGATTTGTGTGTTTAGAGAATTCTCTGGGGTAATTCTTGGAAAGCTGAAGTTCAGATTTGTGGAACTGCTAATATTTTATGAGAAACTCCTTGTATTTCTCTCTCTTTTTTTTTTAGGTTGTTTAAATGAATTAATAAATTAAATAAATGCACTATGTACTTTATTTTATATGCATTGTGTTGTATTTTCAGCTATGGGCTGGACTGAGATTCACAGTACCACGTCTGAAGGACACACACAAATTTGTGCAGTTTGACCTGCAGATCCGTAGGTATGAAACTTAAAACCAACACTGCTTTAATGAGTTTTGTTCGGTTCAGTTCTGGGTTTAATTTTATTTTTAAAAATAAACATTCACACTATCTACAGACAATTAAACGATATAGTGTATTAGTGCTTTTGCATAATAAAAGATCCTGGTAACATTTTATTTTTAGGCATTTTATTATATTGTTATATGCTACATGTACGTATGATTATAATAACATTAAATTATGCATAATTACATGCAAGTAACCCTAAACGTACCCTAACCACAAAGTAAGTGTATGTAGTTAATTAATATTACTCAGTACTTACAGTATTACTATAATTATAAAGTTCATACTTATAAGTGAGCCTGTTCCTGATATATCATGCGTCTTTAATATATGGTTAGGTTAGTTGGGCATGTCGTCAAAGAAGCCTTAGCATGCTCATTAATAAGCTCTCCATTTCTCAATATGCAGTAAGAATGAGAATAACTCCCAGAGTGAAGTCGTCCCCTACAAGCTGGAGGTGGTGGTCCAGTCAGATGTTATTCTGCAGGGGTGAGTTCACATGCAGAACCCATTTATAAGCACTTCACAAGACCACTGCTCTTCTGGAACTCTCACTAGGAAGCTCTCCCCGTTCCTTCGCTTTCTCATTTTCCCGTCTCTCTTTAACTCTCATTTTACAGTGTCTCCCGACCAGACAAGGTCTTCTTTCCCCCACCGAACTGGAAGTTGACCAAGAATGTGATGGTTGAACAGGATGTCGGACCCTCCGTCCAGCACACTTACGAGGTACAGACCTTGTCTGAGTCCTTCAGCTGGGCTTGAAGTCAGAGAGGCCCGTCATTGATAGGGATCCAGAGTAAAGCTATAAATATGGTGTAGTTCTGGAATATATGGTTGCCTAGAAATTAAATTCTGTCATTAACGTTCCAAACATGTAAGACCTTCGTTCATCTTCAGAACACAAAGTAGGATTTTTGATGAAATCAGAGAGCCATCGGCCCCTCCATTAAATATTTTAGCGTAAAATTCTTTCCATGCACTTTCCATGTTAAATTCATTCGTTCATTCATTCATATGTTTATATTCAAATTTAAGCAGAAATAGTCAATGCAACACCATAGACAAAAGTTTGTTCTTCATTGAAAAATGTGTTTGCTTGCAATATTTTACATTGGTCATTCAGAAATGTTAAGTTGATTTTATTTTGAACACAGAAGTCACTAAGTCCATTTCATGTCGGCTCAGTTCTGCTAATTGCTGCCTTGAGTTTCTTTGTATGACACATCTTTTCTGGAAGGGCTTTGCTGATGAGTCACATGTAGAGGTTGTCATGGAGAATCTCCAAAAGTTACACAGCGGTCCTAAAATAGCACAAGGCATCAAGCCATCCTTTTACGATGACCAGAGATTACACAAACACCTGTGGAGTTACTTTAACAGCATGATTTAATCCTGTGGTTGTGATGACGTAATCATGAAAATGACAAGGCAGCAACATTGATTTTAAACCAATTTATGATGAGATGGCATACATTTTTGATCCATTTTTCTGTCTTTCTTCTGTCTGTTTCTCCCTCTCAGCTGGTGAACAACGGGCCGAGCCGCATCAGTCACACTTTGCTGCAGCTCAAATGTCCCATGAGGCTTCAAAGTAACAGGTTCATTTACCCGCTGGAGGTCACGACGGAGGGCCCTGTTAACTGCACCACCCACAACATAGTCAACCCCTTGAACCTCAAGGTAAGACGCTGTGGGTTAACTGCAGGGCAGAGATTTAATCAAAGTACGAACTGACAAAATAATTAAGACTGGGTGCTTTCTGTCATTATGTGAACAACTTTGATCTGTGAGGCTTTTCTTTTAAAGCGCTGTTTATGGACAGAATTGTCTGGGGCGTATTTCACCTATAAGGGGAAAAAAGTTATTTTTTCATAATTTCATGATGTGTAATATTATATAAAGATCACATTATCTAAAATAATAATACTTTTATGTTTTGTGCTTTTAATAAAAAGGAAGCTTTTTTTTTTTCTTATTTTTCTCACACGTTATTGGGTTATATTTCACCCATAATGAAAAAAGAAGAACATAGATTTTACTTTAATTTGATAATATATACTATACTATAAATATCACAATATAAATGTTATTATGCATTTTAAATGTATTATTATGTTTCAAATAACAGAAAATTTATTTTAAGGGCCTTTACATTTACTTTACATTCTCATTGTTATGTGAAAAAAAAAAAAAATCAAATGCAGGAAGTTGCGATGTGAAGACATTATAACTATTTTTATATCATAGCAAAACAGATTTTTGCCAATTCTACTTATTTTGTTAATTTTAATACAAATAAAATTATAATGTTAAATTGTAAAAATATAAACCTGAGAATAATGATAATTAAAGGCCTGGGCACATTACAACAATGCTAAAATGTGTAATGAAAATAACATCATGTAAAAAGCCTTGACTGAAAGGTATTGCTTAAAATCCACGCAGTCCCAGACCTATTTTTGATGGGTTATTTCAAACTTCTTCTTCCAGGGATGTGAAACTCTTGTAATTTTTGCAGTAAAGACATAAGAAATGGGAGACTCACAAGCAGTCATGTGAGGAGAGAACAGATGTCCGAGCTCTTAAAAGGATAAGGGACATCCGCTGTCAGTAACACCCAGTTTGTCCCATTCAGCGAAATACATATTCCCAGCACATGCCCACACCACCCATCCATCCATTATTCCTAATATGTCCTTTCTTAGAGCCCACCATGTCCCTCACACAGCCCAACCCCAGAGTATTAAAGCAGCCTTTGATCCTCCTGCCGTACCCTTGCCTCAATCTGCTCCCTTCATGCTTCACGTCCCACTGCTGTCTATATAAACACAGCCATCAGCTTAATCAGAGCTCTTTCTGAAAGACCATTTCTCTCTATCTCACGCTAGGGTTATACAAATGATCTGAAAAAGTGTACAAGTGTAAAAGAATACATCTAATGATTATTCTATATGTCATAAGTAGGGCCTGGACTCGATTAAAAAAAATTAATCTAATTAATTAGAGGCTTTGTAATTAATTAATCGAAATTAATTGCATTTTAATCGCATATAAATATTATATATGTGATTCAAAAAGCGATATAAATGCAATATAAATATTTGACCTGAGAACAGTGAGAAGTATTTTTTTGTCATATGGATTTTTAGTATACCATTGAGTAATGACTGAATACATAAGCTTCAGCAACAAAATATTGTTTATTTCTGTTCAACCAAGTCCAACAGACCAATATTGTGCCGTGTGTGTGATTTCACATTGAGCCGTATATACTACACACAGCAGTTGTTCACTCACGAGCTGCGCAAAACCATGTTCATTATCAGCTCGTCAGTGAACAACGGCTGTGTGTGGTATATACGGCTCAATGTGAAATCACGCACCTGATGGTATTTACCGCTGATTACACCGGCTTTACTGACAAAACACACAAACATATCGGCCGATCTGGATCGGTGCATCCCTACTTTCAAGTACATTCAGAACATTAGAAACGCTAGGTGGTGCTCCAGTATAATCGGTTCCTCCGAAACTTATGCATCAAGAAACGTTCCGGCGTGCAAAAATAAGTGCGATTAAAATGCGTTACAAAAATTTTATGTGTTATTTTTGTGTAATTAATTCCTCTAAATTAACACGTTAAAGTCCCGGCCCTAGTTATAAGGGTTTGTATACCCCTTCTCTTTTGGGCCGTCTGATGGACAGCCTCCCCTAATCTGGATGATTCGTAACCCAAAACTGCTGTTACATCTGGAATTCTGCAGAATTTCTCCCCCCAGAGTGGTTGTTTGTTCAGTTTCTCATGCCGCTTAGGGTGTGTTCTTTGGTTTTGTGGAGCGGATGGGTCTGCACAATAGAGAAGTTGAGGAAAATTCAGACATCTGTTGCAAAATGCCCCTCGCGTCCCGCACAACGTCCGTTGAGTTCACGGATGAATGTCTGTGATGAGTCAGAGGGCGTCGGTACACACTGAACCGTGATGTCAGAGTCCACAATGTCCAAAAGGGTGGTGAGTTTCCACTCAATGTTTTGTTCTCTTTCCCCTCTCTGTAGCTCCAGCAGTCTTCTACCGAGCAGCCTCCTTTACGAGACGCGGCACACGAACACCACATTGAGAAGAGGGAAACGCACAAGGGCGAGCTGTCTCAGCTGACCAATCTGGTGAGATTTTAGGTTGAAGACAAAAAGACTGCTTTCAGAGGGGTTTTGGACACTTTTCAGCTGGTCGTTCTGGGGGCCATAAATGAAGAAATTGTACATTGCACATACTGTATGTACTAAAAGAAGGTACAGAAATCACCCCCCAAAAAATGGATATGATATGAAGCCATATTTCAAACTTTTGTGAGGAAACACAAGGTTTGTTGTGAGGAAGCAGAAGTTTTGAGAAAGAATGCAATTTTTCTCATGAGGAATTTAAATGGAGGGAAAAATGACCGGAATTTTGACCGGAACTCCATTTAATTCCATTTAGGAACAGATGTTGTGTCTGTGATAAAATAGTTAAGGTAGGCTGCTTAGTAGGTTTTCAGCAGTTTTCAGTAGTCTTGTCAGCAGTAAAGTCAACATAAGTCATTTGCGTTCTGCAAAATGCAAATGTTGAACAAACACATCTAATGCAGCGTTCTCATGAACTCATATGCCATAAGACCTTTGGTTAGCTAGTCTAGTAACTCAATTCATACAGGGTCAAAGATCTGCTGTGACTGATTGGCTGCCATTAAAGATGTTTTGCTTGGTTGCTTTAGGTGTATGTGTGTGTTTTTGTGTGCTTGCGTATGTGCGTGACCATGTGATAGAACATTAATGACCTCATTACTTTCCAAAGCGATGGGTCTGTCGAAATGTCCTCGCTCTACCCTGTAATTTCCCCCTCTTTGTGTCATTAACCGCTTCAGCTAGCACTTCTCTCAGACAGCATCTGATTGTGTAGTGCAGCTGTAGGCATGTAGCTCTCATCCTTGCTCTGTACCTGACCAAATGAAAGAGGGCTTTGTCGCCTGTGCTGCTGAAGCGCCAACATTCATCATCTCTTGCTTAATGACATGTTCCTAGAGGCCTATTTTTTTTTTTTTCTGCTCGCTTGTGCTTATTTTGGTGAGTGAGAACAGGAGTCTCTGTTGACGTGACCTAGTGAACAGTGAAGATGTGTTACAGGACTCCTAGGTCTGACATCTCTCCATAAGAATCAGATGATGTATTTGCACCTTAACAGAGCCCCTTCACAAACTTGTCCACCTTTGAATAATATATAAAATAATATTATATATTTTTTACCTCATTGGCATATAAATGTGTTTTCTTGTTTTATCCGTTTAGTTTTAAATATAT
>JAUMHQ010000089.1:13525132-13545559 GCA_032361165.1 Enteromius paludinosus | reverse complement strand
TATATATATCAGAGCAATAGTCAAGTCCAGCAATCAAGGAGTCAAATTTTGCTTAAACCCATTCATGGTTAAAATGTTTGATAAAATTTGATTTCATAAATGTGTGCTTTAAATTACTATATTATTTAAATATATATATATATATATATATATCACAAAATAATTTTTTCCCACATTAAAAATAAAGTATTGCATAATAAAAAAAAATCTAAATAAATGTATTAATTAGTGTAATTATTAATATTACAAATATTTATTTAAAAAGTACACGAGCAAAAGTTTATTGTATGTTCTGGGCTCATTATTTTCTTTACCCTCCTAATGAATTGAATGTCACATTACAGGGATCCGATGACGAATGTGGTAGTGCACAGCTTGTAAAAACCAGGGAGCTAAATGTTATTGCATCGGAGGGTCGGAAATTGGCTGTAGGCAGGGTTTTACAATCTCTGTATTAGTAAGTTCCCACTAATTTAAAGCAGTCGATGCACATTATGCATGAACATTAGGTCTTTTGTCATCTCTTTTGGCTCGTGCCGCTAACGTCTGTCTCATGGTCCATCCGGATATTCACATATTTATTTTGGGGGTTTTAAATTGATGCTTGTGTTCCAGATGACAGGCAGGCGTACTTTTATGTATGCCTATGATTTAATTTATTTCTGGCAGGAAGTATAATTCACATGATCTATGTTTGCTTGAAGATCACATCTTTTATGATGTCATTACACTGCAGTGTCATTTGTTTATTTGAATGGCTGTTGTTAGGAGGGGTTTGTAGCGAGTTACTATGCAGAGTGATGAAATACTTAAAATTTCATTATGTTGATGCTATAAGCTCATCATTATTAACTCTTTGTATTTTTTTCCTGTGTTAGTCTTGCTCCAGTGTGGATTGCTGGACTCTAACGTGTAACGTTGGCCTGCTGGAGCGAGGGACTAGTGCCATACTGCATGTTCGCTCGCGAATCTGGGCAGAAACATTCATGGAGGTGAGTGGAAAACCTTGATGCCAAAGCTGTCTTCTCTAGATTATTACTAATACTGCTATGTTCAAGCTTTCATGCAGCCAAATTTCAGACTCCAAAGTCTGAAAAAAAAAAAACTGCTGACCTGTCTGTTCCATGATTACAATGATTAAATATCCGAGCTTTTAATGTAAAGTCTAGCTGTGTGTGGTGTGGCGGTCACTAATAAGTGAACTAACAGAGTTGTGAGCGTCTGTTCATGTGTTAAAGCAAGTCAGATGATATCTCCAAACAGGAGCTCTTTTTAAAAGAGACGCCTTACATGCTCTCTGTACTTCTAGCCAATACAAAGCTTATAAGTGAGTGCATTGAAAATACATTAGAAGAAACCCTGAGAGCTCAGCAGATTGGAATGTCAGGGGTTTTATGAGAAGCAAAGCCAGGCCGAAACACTGAGATTCAATGAAACAATTCTGCCCCCACGTGGAGGCGTATGGGATTGTTGCACATAAAGCTCAGTTCAATATGACCATTCACATTCAAATCCATTCCTACTTTACCTCGCTTATGTTATCAATGTGATTTTTATTTTTTGATTTATTGCAGAATCCTTATAAAAACTTCATTCTGGAGTGCCTTGCTAGTTACAAAGTGGAAAAGATGCCATATGCCATTTTGCCCAAAGTGACTCCTAGTGGTGCTAAAAAGGTAAACATACTAATCTAATCGAATAAATGTGCATCAAAATGTGGTTTATGTTAATTAAACGATCCACTGATCATCGTCTTCTGTCTGTTACCTGTAGATGGTCACTCCTGTGGTCTGGAATAAGCCAGACAGTACGTATGCTGTTCCTCTGTGGATCATCATCCTGGCCATTCTGGCCGGTCTTCTACTACTCGCACTGCTGATCTACGTCCTCTACAAGGTCAGTGTCTGCCATTTTGATTCTAGTTAGGCTTGATAATTTAGTTGGACTAACTAATCCCAACTAAAATATTTTTTTGGACAGACAAGCATGCAACTAATAGTAAAGTAATATCATAATTGAATATGTACCTTGGTAACACTTCATTTTAAATGCACTATTATAACAATAAATGAGTGCTTTTCTCCACTGCATGTTGATCTCCTTCTCTTCTTGATTCTTGTAGCTCGGCTTCTTCAAGAGAACTCCATACGGCACGGCCATGGAAAAAGCCCAGCTCAAACCTCAGGCTGCATCCGAGGCCTAAACTACACAAGAGAGCATTCCGAAAACACGTCCCGGAGAATGTTCTTAACCAGAGGCCATCCAAAGAGAGTTTACTTGCTGTTAAAAAAAAAAAAGACAAGACTAGACTGCAGTAAAGGAATACGGAGGACCTTCACTGTACTGCACTAGAACATGAGACCCTGAGGACTTAAAGCCAAATGAATGTTGACATTTATTATTTTATATTATTGTTTTTCCTTGATGTGGGTTTTCATTTTTAACCACCACTTATAACCTACCACTCACAAACAGATTATAACCAAAACTCAGGATCACTGGCCTCACCCGGCAACCTGCTAAAGGAGAAAATGAGACGAAATCTACAGACACAATCTGCACTAATAAGAAGAGTAACATTTATTATATTTGAATTTTTAACAATTTCAGACAATGTAGTTCTGTTCATGTGTTTCAGATGGTTAAACGGCATCTGCAGTGTAGCATTACATTTTTAATGTTAAACACACACACACACACACACACACACATACATGTGCATTTGCATCAAAAAACAAAAACAAACCAAAAAAAAAAAAACCTCTATGCAGTATTTCACAACCAACCAAAGTTATTAATACAGGTTTTGCTCATTAATTGTGTATTGAAAGTGAGAATGAGGTAGTTCGATACCTCACCTTGGACCGTCATCTCCAGTTTCCTGCTGTCTTTTTTTATTTTTATTTTGAATGGGTTTTCACTTCAAATGAGATGTTTTCAGCTCAGTCTCCTCTGTATCTTCTAAAGAAAGCAAGCCAGGTTGGTTTCGCTCTCAGGTGATGCCGCGGAAAGGATCTTGTGACTCATTCCGCGGAAAAACATTGTCAGGATCCTTCGTGGAAGGCGACCGTTTCTTCCCTGCTGAATGTCAGCCGTTTCCGTCTTGTTATCGTAGTAGTAACAAGCGACAACGTTGCCTTAAAAAGTCATCTGGGACTCAACTGGATCCGCACCGAGCCTGTGAAACCTCACCGATGCCTTGAAGCAGAGCTGTGCTTTGCCGTTACTCTAACAGACTCTTGGGTCAAAGAGCGGAAGGGTCGTCTCTCTTAACTTCTGTGGGTGAACGGAGAATATCTGTGCACTTGGAAGGAGATTTGTAAGCAAACCTCTTCCAAGGCAGCAGGCCTCATCCAGGGACTGAATGTTGAAGAACACCTGTATACATTTTGTTTAGTTTTTTGGTTTTTTTTTCGTATGCGTGTCTTTGTGATCATCTGCTTGTGTGCATTTGGATGTGAGGTTTTATTTTGGGGGGGTGGGGGTTATGGAGCGCCACAGTCAGTGTAGAAATGCCTCCGTACGTCATGGTGCTGAAGTGGCTGAAACAGACAGGAGGTATCTACAATCGTGAAACTCCTGTTTCAGTGAGCCACCTAGAAAGGGAAAGCAGCTGGAACTGTGGGATGTGTAGAAAATCTGTATGGAAGTGCAATATTGTTGTATTTTTTTTTTTTTATTTTGTCATGTGCATATTGATACTATATTTTAGCGAAGTTCTCAGAAATAAGGAGTATTTGAAGACAACACCCAGTTTGAGGGTTGAAATTAGCCCAGTCACAGAAACGTGACTCAACTGCCAAAAAGGTCCAGATTTTTTTTAGTGTGATTGTACCATGAAAGTTGAGTTTTTAATCACTAATATTCATTTGTCAAATCTAAACATGTTTTTTGAGATATATTTTGTCTGTGAGGGTTTTTACTAAATTGGTACAAATCCAAAGAACTGCCATATAGACTCCTCTTGAATCCTTAATAATGTTTTGAATCTCTTTTGTACATTATCAAAAATTATTTATTCCTCCAAAAGTTAGATTTTAGTTTTGAGATTTTTGTATTTTAAGCAGGAGGAAACACTGGGTATGTCTTTTTTTTATATATATATAACTGCCCCAAATCCCTGTTTTGTTTTTATTTTAAGTTGTAAATATGTTTGGTGAGGAGATAATTTTAATTTTCAGCTGATACTGATTTGACGTATTTCATCGCCCCATATTGGGGAGAATCAGAGGGGATGTTCAAGTGATTATTTGTATTTACAATTTGCATTTTAAAATAAATCTTGTTTTTTTTTTTTTTTTACATCTTCTGTTTGAACTGCTTTTCCTTTTTTAGATCATTTACCTTGCTCATGAAAAATAATTTACAGAAAAATTGGATAAATCATTTTTAAACAAAGCACCACAAACGTTCAATAATTTATTAATATAAAAATAAACACACTCCATTAAGAAAAAATGCATAAGAGATATATACGTTTATATGTCATTTCTACAAAACTGTGCTCTCTTCATAGTACTGGTTTAGCTTAGTGGTATTCAGCTTTCATATACAGCAGCTAGTAATAAACTGTACAATCTGTTGTTCTCCAGTGCTTGCTCACAATCAAATTTAAAGCTTAATATTCAAAACAGGCCACAATACTGTTAAATAAGGAATAAGTGCTGACAGACCAGCATTGATGAGCATTCATTTGGAATAATTCAATGGTCCGGACTCAACTGTCAGTCAAAATGTCTATGTAATGTTTATTTACAGAGGCATTGTTTTGGTTTTTGTCTCTAAAATGACTTCTTTACACAACATCATGCTTCTAAAAGCAGCCCGAGCCAGTGTCCCTGGTTTAGAAACAAAGTGGCGAAGAGATACGGGATGGTATACATTTTCTTTTCATAATTAGCAGTTTATGCCAGCAGCACTAAAGTGAAATTCTTTGCTCGTGGAGTCGTAGTGTGTCAGATACGGCACATATTAGTCACAGCAGTCAGATCAGAACACTTCTGATAAGGCATCAAAAGGAAATTGTCAGCGTTTTCCCAGCCAATGCTCGGCTTTGCACAGTCCACTTTTGCACAGTTTGTGAGAATTTACACCAATTAACCACACATAGGGTGATCATGGATTCCATCTGTCACTTTTGTTCTCCAATATGGAGCAGGGCGGGCTAAAGAAAGGCAGCGTCTCAGCGCTCTATGGCTCTGGAGAGCTGAGTTAGTTTCTTCTGATTGTCGATCACTTTGAGGTTCTGGATGTACTGTCTTATGTTGGCTGCGTTGCGCAGGGTCAGGGACTGGTCTGAATCTGCAAGATATGAGAGAGAGTTCAATGCTGAATTGCAATGACAGGCTTGTGTTTTTGTATTATATATCACCGAGGATAAAGAAAGAACGACATACATGTTGATAGTCGGATAGCTTGGGGATCCAAGAACATTCTCTCTGTCAAGCCTTTCTGTGGAGAAGAAGGCACTGCAAACGCACAGAAGAAAACAGAAAATGAATTGCCGAATTCGATTTGTTTCTTCTGAGTGAACGACATGAAAATGAATTTCTACAGAGTTAAGCACTACATCATCCACACCAGTAGGGGGAGCCGTACCGTAAGGCTGACTTCGACACTCTCGCACTGTCTTCACTGTTCTGGCAATCATGCGCTGAAAACAAGGCAAAAATAAGCACACATATAACATTTTTCAATTGTATAGAGTTGAATTTAATACAACACTTCAACTGAAAACGACAATCTCACCATTTTCTCAAAGTTGACCAGTTTATCAGTGTAGTTCTTGTTTCCCTCATGGATAAATGTCATATCTGCACAGGCAAAGGCAGGTTAAGCTTATATTCACTTAATAACATATTGACATAAATAGCAAGTATTATCAAACTGCACCTTTAAGCAGTAGAGGCATGAAAGGGATGTATGGGGGGTTGAGTTTGGCTACAGTCAGTCTGTAGGCCCTGTGGTTACGGGATGGATCCTACAACACAGAGATTACTTTTTAGATTACCTAGACATGGCAAATGCTTGTAAAGAGTGTGCAAATATTTGCTCTTACCATCAGTCGTTCATATGCACAGTAGATCCTCTTGGTTTTGTTTGGAAGTCTCTGTCAGGTCAAGTCAAAAGTATTTGTTTACACATTGCAGCTTTACAGAAAACCATGATGTTAATTATAGAGTCAAGAGTATTAATCTATATTATTTTCATGTCTTAGAATTAAAATACCTTGATGATTAATGCTAAATTTACCAAATTCCAGTCTGTGACAGCCTTTAGGTGAGTACATTTAAAGCAAATTGTAGTTTTTTGGGTAAATTGTAATGTTTATAATATCTATAGGCATGTTTAGAGCTGGCCGATAACATAGTTTACATTTTGTGATTATACATGCAAAAAACAGATAGTATGAATGAGGTTTGACACAATTTTATATATATAAGGAGCTTTTTTATTAAATATTCTGTGTTATATTAAAGTTAATGTAAGGTAATTTAATGTGTTACAGGTCTTGAAAAAAGTTGGTTGTATTTTACACCGAAATAAAACTAGATTAGGGGAACATAGTTGTTCTTACCTCCCATGTTTTATTGAGCCTCTGTACAGCGCTGTTACTGAGCCCAAACATCACTGAGAAAAACGAGTTCAGGTTCTTCTGCTCTTTAAAACTGAAACAGATCATATCGGAAATCCATGAGTCCAATGTATTAGCCTAATTTCATTCATTTAGAAACAATATTGGTGTTTGATTATATACTACATCTTACAGTGGTACATTTTGACTCCTGGTAGAACAGTATATGGGATAGTTTGTACACGTTCTCCTATGTAAGTGTGTGCTTATCTGTAAAGTTGCAAAACAGAGTTTGCACGAAGATTAGGTGAATTAGTGTTAGTGGGTCAGGTGGTTGCTGTGAGTTATGTTAGCGTTGTGAAGGTAAACTTAATCTGAAGTGAGACGTTAAGGAAGCATGTATGTTGTTTTGTAAGACAGCCTCAACTCTTGTGAACTGACATCATACTCACACAACTGCCATCTTGATGAACTTCTTGAGCAGTATGGCTCTCTTGACCAGGTCCTCGCAGAGACACAGCTCTGTCACCACCCAGTACTGAATCTCGTTGAAGCGTCGCACAAACCGCTCGAGGTTAGCCGTCGTGGCTCCAGGGAACTTTTCCCGTCCAAAAACGTAGTAGAGCAACTCCACCTGAAGCACAGTTATGTATATAATGTTTTCAGTAAAATGTTTCTTGAACAACAAATCAGCATATTAGAATGGCTTCTGTGACAATTCATTAAAATAAAAAGCAGTTATTTGAAATTGTAATAATAATTCACAATATGACTGTCTTGCTGTATTTTTGATCAAATAAATGCAGTCTTTTATAAGCAATCATTCACAAACTCTGTTCGTTTAATACCACATTAGTATCTCTCTTCAAGATTAAAGTCTGCTCTGTACTTTTTGAAGTATTCAATTGCTCTGAATGTGGGACAAATAGCCACTTCACTTCCTACTGGCATTCATCTGATATGCACTTATGCAGGTATTTGTGAGCCGGCGTCAGATATTTCAAATGTTTACTCAGCAGGTGTGAGCCAGGCGTACGATTCAGACAGCTCAGCTGTAAAATATTTCACCGACTCATTCTCCCTGATATGTTTGATTGTCGAACAGATACGCTGCACACATGACTGATCACATCCTGTGACGTTGATATTTACAGGATTAATATGCTGCGATGCTCTAATTACGTTTACTGATTTTGGTGATTAAGGAAATATTTCAACAAAACATTTAATTTCCATCAAAAATTACCAACATATTTGCTTAGAAGTGTTTTGGACTGGTTTTCCTTGTAAATAGTTTTTCAGTCTCACTGGACAAAGCAATATATATATATTATACTGTTAGGACTATACTGTTGTATTTTAGCCATAAGTTAGGGTTTGAAATCATGTCTTGATGGATTTATTACAAACACACATCTTCCCACTTCACAAGATGTTAATTGAAGTAGTGTGGATAACTGTGAGGTTTTAATCTGCTGTTTGGACATTCTGACGGCAGCCATTCACTGCACAGGATTCTAATCTACATTCTGGGTGGCCTGAGGGTGAGTGCATTTTCATTCAATTGCTTTAACCTAAAGTACCCTCTCGTTTTAGTCTATATATGATATAATGAAACCGTTTAAAGGGCCAGTGATAGATCTGTGTGCTGGTTTAGCTGTTACCTCATGCATGGCCATGAAGAGCTCCCAGTCATAGCTGGTGTGCTGGGTGGCCATGTCCTTGGAGCACATCTGCTCCAGAGTGTCCATGGTGCTCTTCTCTGGCCCCAGCTGCTCTTTCGCCGGTGTCTGTCAGAGGCAAAAAAAATAAATAAAAACACACACCAGAGGAGACTGTTATATATATCTAATACAGTGTCCTCCACTAATATTGGCACCCTTGGTGAATCTGAGCAAAGGTGGCTCTGAAAATAAATCTGCATTGTTTATCCTTTTGTTCTTTCATTCAAAAAAGCCTAACCTATCATTGAAGTAGAACAATTGAAATTGAGGGGGAAAAACTCAGGATTAAATAAATGTTTTTCTCCAATACTTGTTGGCCACATTTATTGGCACCCAATTATTGCTTCGTCCTTTTCCCAAGATAACAGCTCTAAGTTTTCTCCTGTAATGCCTGAAGAGTTTGGAGAACACCTGATAAGAGAAAAGAGACCATTCCTTCATCCAGAATCACTCCAGACCCTTTACCAGCTCCATGTTGGTTCTCATCTTTAGTTCACCTCACTCAGGGTTCAGGTCAGAGGACTGGGACAGACATGGCAAAAGCTTCATTTTTTGCTCAGTGACTAATTCTTGTGTATATGTTTGTTTTGGATTATTGTCCCAATGGAAGACCCAACCATGGCCCATTATAAGATGGTTTGGTGCTAAAAAGCAAATTTTTTAGTTACATCTGATCATAGAACCCAGTCCCATATGTAGTTCCAGTCCTGTCTGACAACTGATTATTTTTGGATGAGTGAGGAACTTTTCTTAAACCCCCCTGAACAGCATGTGCTGATGTAGGGGCTGTTTGACTATTTTTAAAGGTTTTCTGACGCTGAGACTATTTTCTGCAATTCTCCAGCTGTGTCCTTGAAGAGTCTTTAGCCACTCAAACTCTACTCCTCGGGTGTATTAGGAGGATAGAGACACACATCCTCTTCCAGGCAGTTTCCTAACATTGGATTGGAAATTCTTCATTATTTCCATTATGGTGGAAATGGTAATTTTCACTGCTCTAGATCTTTTCTTAAAGCCACTAAAGTCACTAATTTGTAAAGATCAATTATCTTTTGCTGCACATCATATATATATATATATATATATATATATATATATTAAGAGAATTTGGCCTTTGTTTTCCCTCCTATATATATATATATTTCTGTAAAACAAGAAACCATGGCTGGATAATTTCATGTCCATAATCACCCTGGTGTGCTCATAATCGTGAATAAGAATGGGAATATACTTCAGAAATATTTTACTCATAAAAAAATTCTAAGGGTGCCAATAATTGTGGTCAACAAGTATTGGAGAAAAACATTTACAGCTGACTTACATGGCTCAAATTTCCACCAGTGTGGGTTTTTTACTATGAAACAGCAATAATTCTGTTGGTGTCCTCACCAGTTGTTCCACTTGGCTGGCGGAGCAGAAGAAAATCCTCTCGTTCACTCCTAAAGCGGCAGAGACCGCCGTGTTCTCCAGTTTGAGCTGGACCCTCTCTGCAAGAAGCAGAAGAAACTTGAAATATCTGATCAGGTAGGGCAGCATCTAATATCGAAGCTGTAACAGTTCTGGCGCAGTCAGAGGAAAACCATCTGAATCTCATAGCTTACCTCCTGAGGAATTCATCTTGACCAGCAGGTAGTCTCTCTCAGGATCCACTAATGTAGTCAAGATGTCATTCACTGAAGCATCGACCGGCAGCATCACAGTGACAACCTTATGATCAGGTTTAAAGATCTCGTACAAGACTGCAAACGGACAATTAGACTCTTAGATCAACAGATTTAATTATGTAAATTCAATATTGTCTATTTTGATCAATTTTAGGAAATTTCACTGGGATATTATCCTTGTTTTATCTGCCCTTAATTTAATTTCTTTATGAGATTGGTTCTTATTTAAAATCTCCCTGTAGTAAAAACACAAACCTTTATCTTGAGCTTTAATCGACCGTAATTTCCCCACCGGCTCTTCGTGAGCAGAAAACCAATCAAACTTTTGGTTGAGCTGAAACAAACAGATGACCATACTGGATATTAGAGCTGCAAAAAACAGTTTTCAACATGTTTACACAGACTGGGTGTCTGAAATACACTGACCTACTTTTAATGTACATTTCTATTGTTATAGCCTGTATGTCACAATGGGATTTACTTTTGATTTGTTCTCTGAATTTGTCTATAGACCTCAGGTCTCATAACTGTTGACTTTTCCACTGGCGAGTCTGTTTATCATGCTGTGTCATAAAGTAGGATTTATTGGTTGGCGTCTTATCGCTTAAGTTTCCCATTAGACTAAGTAAGCAGGGAGTCTTACCTTTGTCAGAGTGTGACATCCATTTTCAGTTCTGTAAGGAGCAAAATAGGGATGTAGCATTACGTAAATACGTTTGATGACATAGCAGAAGAGAAAAGTTGTGGACTTTCTAAAAGCAGGTCAGGGAAAGACCAATTATTGTATTTATTACTTTACATCTGATTATATCAACAGTTTGGCTCTGAACAAGCTTCAAGGTGTGAAGTGCCATAACTAAGCAAATATTGGCAATATCACTTTCAAAGTTACTTCACTTGACTTTGAAGTATAGCTGAGCCATGTCCACCAGTCACATGGTCACAAATCATAGTATAAGAGAGCTGATTTTGGTCATTATGAGGAAATATTTATCTGTTAGTGTTTGTATGTCTTCATATAGACATTGTGCAAGTGTGTTACTTACATTTTTGTCTTTCGTCTGTCCCTCAGCTGTTCTTTGAGCATGCTGGAAAGTCTCGAGTCAGCCATCACCCCTTCCCTAAATTTCTAGCATGAAAATAGTGATATTTTAAATCAACTTACATTTGCATTAAATTGAAATGCAATGAACTTTTGTGACACATTTCTGAGTACAATACATAGAGTATAAATAAAATAATATCTGTTGATTTATCGATTCATCATTCTATTTATCATTTTATTTTATTCAGTCTTTAAGTTTTAATGTGTACTATCTTTACCTCTAAAGTACCATGAAAACACGGAATTAGAAAAAAGTACTACAGCTACATCATTGAACCTGTTTTTACCTCCAGGAATTCAGAGGCCACAGGATTGTCCCTCAGTAGCAGGCCGTACAGAGCTACCCAGTGAGCCACCAGTTTCACAACCTTCTGCTTGGTGTTGAGAGCATACGCTGCCTTCTCCAGGTCTGTACCTTCGGATGGCTCCGCTTGGTAGGTACAAATGTAGGTTAAGGATACACATACAGTTTCGGTTAGAGCTTCGAGCTCTTTGGCACAAAGACTGGTAACCAAACAAAATACAACACAGAGGAAATGTCAATGTGAAGTAGAAAATCAGTAGTTCCTGTAGTTGCAGGATATTGATGCTGGAGGCCTGCACAGAGCTGGCTGTAGGGCATGAAGACTGGATGTGTTAAGAGGAAATCGGTCACACTGGGATCTGCAGATGTACAAACAGATTCATAAACTTCATTAACAATGACTTGTTTTCTTTACTGAGCTGTGTGGAGAATCCCAGAACATCTGAATCATCTGACCGCTGCAAATGAGCAGGAATGTTTGGGTCTCTCCCTCTCTTTAAGCAACTGATCCGTTTTCACCAAACAAATGCTAGATTTCTGTATTAAGTTGATATGTTTCACAAGTTCGGCCTTACCTATAAAATCAATGCCATTGTTTTCCAGTTTAATTGTCTCCAGCATGTGTTCTAGGATCTTTTCTGGCGTTCCTGACATGACTGTGTACCTGAGGGAGGTGGATAATTCATAATGACAATTAGGTGTCCTATTTCCATCATTGATAATAACACTTGCAAATCCACTTGAAATCAAGTAACAGTGATGACTAATGATTGAGCTTGCGTTTCATTGTGCAACAGCACTTTTGTAGGTAAAGTACCCAGGATGAATCACCTTTCACTGCAGACATCGAATGGCTTTACCTATTCTGGATATTTATTATTCAGGGCTTGTTTCACTTGCTGATTTTCTATAAATGGTTTATGGAGATGGATTTGAAGTGGCTGATTAAATTTACTCACATGCGTAGTAAAATGGGCTTAAAACTGCGAGGAAATATTCTCGTAAATTAAGTCAACGCAATTCCAAGTAATTGTTTTCATTGACCCTGAAATTCCTACTGTGTCATTTTTTATATACACATTTTAAGGGATCTAAAATATCAGCATAATGAAAACTTTTCTGAAAAACTGTTGCACACTATATACTACATGCCTTCTGTAGTAAACACTTAGATATCTTGATACAAATTGCTAGAGGATATAACATCGACATGCAGACAATTCACAGAAAGGGTTAAATGTGAAGTGTATATATATATATATATATATATAGATGCTAAAATCCCTTTTTTCTCCATTAGTAAAGTAATTTTTGCTATTCTGTTTAATAATGCTTATAGTGCAGTAATTACTTTAAACATAAAAATGAACAGAATCACTAACTTGTTGCTGCTTGCTGATCCTCCTGACTCTTGCGCTGAGCTCTTCTCAAGAACCAGAACGACTTTACCGTGTTCTTCCAGTCGGACGGTGTTGGCCTCGACATCCTGCAGTTAAATACAGGTTATAGACCGTCATACATACCCATCTGTGCAGATGCTTAGCTATGCACACACAACCTACCTTTAGGATACGTATAAAGTCCTGCTTGTCAACCCGCAGGAAGTGGCAGTTGTCCTCTCTCAGGATGATGGTGGCAGAACGAGGGGAGTCGTTCACCAAGGCCAGCTGCCCAAAGTCTTCTCCCTCATGAAGCGTGGTCACCAAGCCCTGTGTGACGCACATACACAAGGTCAGTTTTTCTTAAGAGGAAGCGCACAGTATGAATTACCATTAAACAATGTAAGTATATCTATATTTAAACTCAATGACGTCTAAAGGTCACTCAGCTGATGTTAAATAGCTTTACCTTGCCGTGTGTGATGACATTAACAGAGCCTCTCCAGATGATGTACCAGGAAGTCCCTTTGTCTCCCTGACTGAATACTGAAATAAACACAAACATGTTACATTGCATTCTTACAGTAAACACAAGCTTACCTTTTTTTTTTTTTACACACACACACACACACACACACACACACACACACACACGCAGACACACACACACACACACACACACACACACACACACACTGATCTTTAAATCACAACAGATTTATATGAGGTGATTGTTTTTTGAGAGAGTTTGAATAAAATTAAGTGGGTTTATGCTTAAAACAAGAATAAATCAATGGGCTATGGCATATATTTGATCTTGTTTTAATTATTAACTGACTTTCATAACTTTCACATAAAACAAGATTTCTTAATGCAATACTGCTTCTAAAGTAAAAAGACAAAAATACTGATGTAAAAAATATTTTTTGCATTGCTTTTTGATCTGGAGCTACAGTAAAAGTGTGTGTAAAATTAATAACAAATATTAAGAGATCTATTGGTATTTTTAAACTTTGATGTGCTGCTAATACAATACATTTTTACATTTAAAAAGCCATGTTAACATATTGTTACATTAATTTTGTGTAAATAAATTTTTTCATTTTTTTTCTTGGTTTTAAAAAGGTCTTAAAAATACCTTCATAAATCCTGCATAAACCCTGCTGTAACAAAAATAATCATGCTTTGCAAAACTTATATTTAAAGTTACTTATATAAAAAATATTTCGTAAGAAAGTATCGTAAGATTATTTTCATTTAAATTTTATGCAATTTACAATAAATAAAATCAAGACCCATCTGTTATTTCTTGTTGAATATCCTGTCTCACTCAAGAAAAATTTATTTCATATTTTATTTTGAAGTCAATTCTACAAAATGTCCTCCAACTAATACATCCGTATCTACAATATTTCTACAATAGCTGTGAAATGCGACCCATCAGAGCGTATACTACAATTGCACCCCCTTCCGGCAACAGAACATTTGCATATTAATGTTTTGTACTATTTTATCGGCCATGTGATTCAGGGTTGGTGTCGCTCAGTTTGTAGAGAGAGGCATTATAAGATGAGATGTGATCATGCGATCATGGGTTTGAACCCAGAGAACATGTTTTCACAAAACCCTATAAATCATGATTTTGCACAATATTTGGTAGGTTTTGGAGTGGGTTTGTGTGGTCATTCGTACAAATTAAACCTAGGAAAATATGTTTTAATCACCGTGAGATCAGTGTAACGTAATATGACACTGTCGTTATTTTTAAAACGTAAATAAAGGTCATAATAAGGTAATTGCAGAAACAACTTATAGGACAGGCTGCAATTCTAATAACCGAGTCCACTGGATCCATTTAAAAGTCATTTAATCTTAATATCAGAATTCAAATTGAAATGTAAAATCATAATGCAGTACTAATATGCCTGAGAAATAAAAAGAAAATATGAAGTCTTTAAAAAAGGGAACTAATATGAGCTCATGAAACTTGACAGATCTAAAAGTGACTAAAGTACCCTATTAGATAATCATCAGTGTCTGCTTTCTACTTGTGCTATTCACTATGCATGAATGACTGCTGCGGTGACACCAGACGCGCTGTAAATGCTTTCATTTCTTTTCCCTTTGTCTATCAGTTTGCTAATATTAGGATGTCAATCATCCAGTTCATCACATAACAAGGGAATTAAACAATGAAATGATTTAATCATCTCATTCTTATGCTTTCAGTCTGTGGTGTCTAAACAGGAAGTTCGCTGCTCGTTTTTACACTGGCTAAGCGCAAATTCAATATTAGCCATGTTCCTTCTTCCCGCCCACCACTAATGAAAAGTCATCATTGCTTTCACACTCACAGACTGTTCCCGCCTTGGCATGGCTTTCAAAAACCAGCACTGCTGCCAGCTCCTTCCGGACCTACGGGAGAGAATGAAAGAAATGAGGGATGAATGAAGATTTGTGGCGCAAACAAACATGACGGCTGTCAGCGGTTGTGGACTTACAGATGTAGACAAGTGGGCCACAGCTTTGACGTGCAGAAGTTCTTCATAAATAACTTCCAGGTCCTCTGGAGTTCTCTGGCTTGGGCTAAAACATGGACATAGATTATTACAGAGAAATCCTATGCTGTTTATAAGATCTTAAATGTGAAGCTTAATATGTTCAGACAGCTATAGCTGTATATTGTTTTCTAAAAGAGTCGGACATTTGCGTGTTTCTAAGCCAACGGCGATACATTAAATGCACATGGGTAGTCAATTTTTAATTAAAACGATCAATTTTAATGGCACTTTTCAGCCCAAATTTATTTATATTCCGCAAGCTCTTCACAGAAATGACACTCTTTGCCTTTAAGTGTTAAACAATGTTTATGCTTGTAGTTTTTCAGACTGCTGGCACATTTTTTGGAGTCTTACCATTTACGCAGTATCATAGTCAGAAGAGCATCTGGACCCATCTGGATCAGGAGCGATAAACTCTCTTGGAGTTCTTCATCTTTGGAGTCTTTCTCGTTAGTTGTGTGATTGAGCTCAAACTCTGCCTCCATGAAGCGGTAAAACTGTGTGTCTTTGTCAAGGAAGTTTAACTCCTGTTTTACTGCACAGAGACAATGGTTGCCAGTTAGTCAATATATCCATATATTAAGCTAAAAACATGTTTTTGGTCATGGCAAAACTATTTATTTGGTCGTGTACCATTGTAATAAATATCGTTTTTTAATTCTTCAGCAGTATCACAACGCCATGTTATTACAATCTGATACCATGTTACTCCTGTTTAAAGGAAAAGCATCACTCACCATGACTCAGAATGCCCTCATCCACCAAAACTTGCCACATTCCGACTGCCTGACTCCGGGACTGGAAGCAATCATTGAGCTTCATTAGCCAATCCACAAGTTCCTTCCCACTGCAGCACTGTCTGTGGGACACACCAGTCCAAAAGCAGAGCGTTACACATTTATCTTCATTTCTCTACGGTTCAGTAACGAGTAAGTTGATTTATTTGTTTTTCCAAAGGATGCTAAGTGACTTCCTGGAAATGATTAGATGCATTTCCATCAAAGTGGGAAATATAACGCGCGCGTGACAAGAGAAAGATTCACCTGTAAGTCTTTAGATGGTGTTTTCTGTCTCTTATCAGGCCTGGGTTACGCTCCATCAGAGTGCTGTAAACCACCCGCGCAGCCTTCAGGATCCGTTCGGATAAAAACTGATGGAGAGAAATTATTTTTGTCATTTTTAAGCCAGTCTTTTGTAATATTTCAAATGTCTTTGAATACTGTTTAAATATATAAAAAATATAACAAAATTGATACCAATGTTTAGAATAGTATTAGCTAAAACCGGGAGGGATTGAAAAGATTGTATTTTTTTTAGTAGGAGCAATGATGTTCTCAAGGAAGAGATTAGTTGACTTTCCAAATGAGACTGGAAAGAGCAATCCACAAGCAAGGAAAGTGTTCTGGAAAGTGAGCCGTAATATTAACCCAGCAACCTAAAAGGTCCCATCAAACCCCAATTATTTTCCACTGAACATGCCACATAAAAGTTAAATGCATTGCTTGTTTCCAAAGCAAAACCGCAAATGTTTACTCTAGTGTTTACAGTAATGTTCTTCACAACCATTTCAGCCATATAGAAACACAGCGAGTTGGTGTTTTATTGAACAGGTGAGTGGAAGGTGAGAACCTGCTACATTTTTTCCAACACCACCTCCGCAGGGTTGAATTTACCAAAATGAAGATCGCTAACATTCACACTCCTCCCCCGTATGGAAGCTCTTTCTCTGCTCGTCTGTTTTCCTTCTATCAACTCGCTCTGTTTTCATCCATCCCTCCCTTCCAAGACTTCTGTTTTCATTCCACGTCTCCTCCTTTCCCACCCTTCGCTCTGTTGGACCACCCGCAGACGGCACGTCCCTCTCTAGCTCTTGAACAGACTGAGAAGGCTGGAGTGTAAGAACTCCACCTCATTGATTGAGGCCAGGGTTTATTGAACTACTGAAGCATGCCACTGTTGTTGCTATGCAGCCTTAGTTTTTTTGACTGCACGCCTGCCAAGACCAACTCACAGATCACATGGTGATAAAACTGGTTTGGCGCATTGACACACTGTAAAAAAAAAAAAAACTCAGCTGAAGCGTAGACAAACTGGTGGATATATGGACAGGTTGGGATGGCAAGCATTGCATTAAAATCTAGTATTAGAAGAATGCTCTGCTTAGACTGGCTTTTAGTGCTGTTTGCGCTAAAGGAAGGAAGCTTGCTAGTTAAGATACAAGCTGGTATTTTTTTGTTGTTGTTTTTTCCCTGATGACGATTGAAGGGGTTTTAGTAGAGATCACACACACCAAAATACACCTCATTTTTACATTTATGCTTCAGAACATCAAAAGCGGCAAGTTCAAAGCCAGACGCCTCAAGCTGTTGCATGAGGCCGTAACAGAGCAGCAACCCAAGTAAAACTTGACAACTATTTGTGCATTTACTGAAAAAATATGAGAGTGGTGCTGTCACAGAACTTCTGTCATATTGCTGTGTTGTTGGTAGCATTACTATGCTACTGCTAAGGTGTATTGTGTGTTTTAAGGTTGCGTATTGGTCAAATCAAAAGTACATGCACTACCATTCAAAACTTTTGGGTTGGTTAAATAGTTTTCATGTTTTTGAAATTTATTTGATCAAAAAATACATTAGCTAAGAGATAAGAGGGATTGAGAATATTTTTTTTTATTAGTAGGAGGCAATGATGTTCTTAAGGAAGAAATTAGTTTATAGCCCTCTTTTTAATATTGTTTGAAAATTGACTTTCTAAATGAGACTGGAAAGTCTCACCAGCAAGGAATGGTGAAGGAAAGTGTTCTGGAAAGTGAGCAGTAATATTAACACAGTCACTTAAAAGGTCCCATCGAACCAGTGGTCAATATGTATTTACAACACTGTTCACAAAAAGTTCAACCCAAATATTAGAGTGTGTTTAATGCATTTACGGAGGACAGACTTTTAAAACTTTATAAAAGACTATAAAGTGGAGCAATTTTACCTCTGCAAGCAAAGTCTGGCGCTTCTGACTCACAACCTTTAAAAAAGTTATGTTTTCTTATTGAAATAATCTGCAACCCACCATTTAAACATTAGTTTTGAGCAGTGTATAGTGCTTGTTGTTTCTCGTTTCTACGATCACGAATGCAGACATGGTCTTATGTTTATGAGGCGCGATGCAACGCGACACGTAAAAAGACAGTACTAAGTTATGATAATAATTATGTCCCCACTGGTTTCTCGTTTGTAATGTGTTTTATTGTTTTGGTGTTATAGAGCCTTGGTACACGGTGTCACATTAGGGTAAGAGGCGTAACATTTCTGCCACATGCTTGCGGTATTCAGCCAATCACAATGCACTGGACCAAATACACAAAATTATCTTTTTTTAGAAACATAATATGACCCATTTAAAAAACATTTCTTCTCAGTGTTAAAAACATTTGAACTGCTTGATAGTTTTTAAATTGTGTCTTTTACGTTTGATCAGTTTAATGCATTGCTAAATAAAAGTATACATTTAAAATAAGTCATTTAAAAAAGTTTTAAACACTGGTGTATTGTAATTTACTGTAAGACAGTATTGACAGAATGGCAGTATGAACGGTATAGTCTATAGTTGTATACTAGTTAAAAGTGGTGCCATGACCCCACCATCCATCTTTTCTGAGTTCTCAGTATGTTTGTTTCCAGCTAAACTTGGAACCTTCTAATATGTAGTTAATATGTTTGGATAAATTATTAAAAAATATTTGTACACACAATCAAAAGAGAACAGTCTATGTGGGCAGTATTGGCCCAAAAAGCATGAGCACTTCAGAAATCTACAGGAAAATCAAACAAAATATTGGATAATATGTGGATTAGGACACATGCTTCTGCTCCACCCTAGCGGTCTTATTCTTTAGTCTTTGTGACTTTACGGAAAGTATGAACCTTTATTTGTTTATTCTGTTCCTCTGCAGAACAGTTTGTCCCAGGAAGAGGTCTTGAACTTGAATTGCCTTTATTTCTCACACTTTATTTGTTGTGGTTGTTGCTGAGGGCGGTGGCGTGTGCCCCTTCTTGGAGGCCCCTGGCCTGGTCGGTCAGTCACGGTGATGTAATTGGCTCCTGACCCGTGAGGGATCGGCTGACCTGTCTTTTCAGTCCAAAAGGAGGCCACATCTACAGGGCTGTTCTCACAGGACCACTTCATAAAACGCTGCACAAGGACAGTTTGGTCCAGAACATGTGCTCCAGTCCAAATCATCCAGGTGCAATTTCAAAATTTCAGTTCTCTCAATGCCTGCTGGTTTTAGTATCTAAGTAGTTTAACAAACTAAGCAAGACAGTACTAGCAAATTTGGTCAATCTAGCCCGTATCCTCCTAGACTTACACACTGCAGAACTCTCCATCTAGCTCACTTTACACAGCGTGAGCCCAGACACTGTGTCTGCAGACCCTGAGCATGTAAATCTTTCCCTTGTCATCTCTGCTCTGTGATTCGGTCCCTGGAGATGAGGGTATAGATGGGAACAGTAGCTGGCAGCATATTCCCAGCATTCTACAGTCTCCTGGGGAATAATTACTTCACTGTGGATCACTGACTTTGACAACTTCCCTGAACACTTGGGGTTTGATGTATCATAGGATACCTGTGACAACAAGAAGCATGGCTGCTTATTCTCTTTTTTTATCCAAATATCATTACATTCACAAACTAATATTTTTGGAAAAGCTTTCGAAATGTCTCTTTAATGGATACACTACCATTCAAAGGTCCTAAAATAATCAGGGGTCCTAAGATTTTTTGGACTGTTTTTGAATTTCAAAGGCTAGATTTATTAGATTAAAAATATTGGTTACACTTTATTTTAAGGTCCAATTCCTGCTTAAGAAACCATTACCTTTTGCCTCTATAAACTCTGCTTATTAATAGTAAGGTGGTTATTGAATTAAGAATTTAGAGTCATGGAGAATATGTGCTTTATTTAAGCAATAAGGTACGAGAGGCCTCGCTGTATCGTGAATAAAAAGCGGAGCGAGTGCCTGCAACCCCCTCAGGCCTTAATTTATTCACGATACAGCGAGGCCTCGAGTACCTTATTGCTTTTATAAAACGGTTACCACATAATAAAAATATTAAAAATCA
>JAUMHQ010000089.1:13498523-13524953 GCA_032361165.1 Enteromius paludinosus | reverse complement strand
TCAAATAAAAACAGGTTAGGAACAGTTCTAATGGTTGCTAAAGGGGCTCAATGATACACAGAACATTGAGTGAAGCGATCGTAGCCGTGCAGTATCGTGAATAAAACACAGCTGCTGACCAATCAGAATTGAGGAATGGAACGAACCGTTTTATAATAATCAATAGCCAATATACACTGCTCAAAAAAAATAAAGGAAACACTTAAATAACAAATCCTAGATCTGAACGAATGAAATATTCTACTTTGTACTTTATTTAGTTGAATGTGCTGACAACAAAATCACACAAAAATGATCAATGGAAATCCAATTTATTCACCCATGGAGGTCTGGATTTGGAGTCACACTCAAAATTGAAGTGGAGAAACACACTACTGATCCAGCTTTGATGTGACGTCCTTAAAACAAGTCAAAATGAGGCTCAGTAGTATGTGTGGCCTCCACTTGAGCCTCACCTACAACACTTGGGGTTCTTGCTAAAAAAAGTAAACATTTCTTTAAAAAATTAATCTTGAATGGTAGTGTATTTGTTCATCATGTTACCTTTGGACGTGTTTCACCCAAAAGTATCAAATACATCTTGATTTTGAATGGTTTCTTGGCTAGATTTACAGTACATATAATTTTTTTTATATAGTATATGCATTGTAAATGTAATTTTCCAGATTCTCTCAGGTATGTCTAAGGATCCCAGGAGAGTTCCAACCAAACCACCAGGTCATAGAACACAGATTTTGTGATGTCTTCATATGACTAAGGCTTGGTCTAGAGGGAAAGGGTGGCATTGTTCAAGTGTAGGTCACAAACAATGAAGAGGGAGCCAGGAAGCACTTACTGCACAATATATGTGATTATAAACTCTTACTTCAGGTTATAGTTGACTAAGGCAAATGAGGTTTTGCCAAAATTGTAAGAATAATTTGCATTTATCTATAAAGATAAAATATGTCTAAAACCAAAAAAACTTTTTTAGTGGTGTGGTCACTGTACTGTATGCCACCTGAACTACTGAAAAACATCCTTATTGTTCATCCCTGTTTGTATGAATATGAATAGCTGCTCAACAAAACAACAGAGCCTCACCCTACTGAGCTTTGCAAGCCTCTTACACAATACCTCAGCTATAGAGCCTTGTCAGGGATGTGGTTGTGCTTCCTTTGTATACAAGTGTTAGTCACCCACATGCATAGGGTTTTGAAGTAGCAGCAGCACAGACCCGTCCTCCTCTGTTGTGTGGGGAGGAAACAGGCTGTGTTTTCCATCTGTGGGCGACGGTAACAGCGGAGGCAGTTGTGATGGTGTGACCTTGGTGAGCCGAGGGAAAGGCTCCGTTCTCTACAATACATAGCAAATTCACAATAGAGGTGGGCAGGAATCACCGGAGCCACTCAGGACGCATTATGGTTATGAGCTTAACCATAGGAAAGGATATTATCATTTACTAAAGTATTAAAAACAAAATATAAAAAATATAAAAAATAAATGCAACCTAAATAGTAATATTAAAGTGCCCCTGTTTTGGATTTTTGAAAATGAGCTTTCATGCAGTGTGTAACACAACTCCAAGTGAATGAAAACATTCTGCAAAGTTTTAAATCTGAAAGTGATAGTAATAATAGTAATGCTTGCCCTCAAAACACCAGTAATAACAGAAAAGATCAGAGGGCTCAGATGAAAACAGCTTTACTTGTTCTCTTTTTGCTCAAAGCAACACACTCCAGGAATCACTGTGCCCACAAAAAAACACTCCAGAAGCTGAGAGCATTCCACAGATGAAACGCCCTTCAAGAGCCCTGATAAACCACATTTAAATCCTTCGCAATATTACCCATCAGGCACTGACCATACTCAAACATGCAAGCCCAGATGTCTGCTTAAATCCATTGCCTGAAAAACAAAAAGCATTTCAGCTGCACTTTCTCAGGTTTTTCGACATTCCCCTTTTTGTGGTCAACGCAGAATCAGCATAAGAAAACAAACAAAAGCTGTGTGCAAAGGGAATCAGTATTTATGGTGATTGGAGTATGCTTTTAAGGCACCAAACAGACTCATTTGAGGTTTCGGTGGCTTAGGCGGCTGCATGTTTTATTATTTGTAGCTATCACCGACAGTGCTTTGAGGAATGATAGATAAGGATGCACAAACTTAGGTGGGGTTTAGGTGGAGAATAAGGGGGTTTAGCCTCTTAAATTCTCAAAATGTGCTCAGATTTGCAAATGATCTGAGCTGCTGCTTTTACTGTAGGTGAACTTATTTGTTTTCTATACTGTGTATTTCCTATGACATTTTAGGAGAAACATCTTAAGACAAAGCTGGTACTTAAATGATGCTGATACAGACCTAGTTTAACAAGATTCTAAAGAACTACTGTACATTTGAGAGCCAGTAGAACCACATATTTACAGTGGCTTCCTCCCTCAGGGGCTCACATGATACTGAAGGGACATGTATCATACACATGCTGAGAGAGTTAACACTGCAATGCTAAAACCGCCAGTGGTAGTGAAATTGCTGTAAAAGAGCGGATGAAATGTGTATGCAATCATGCTCCTTCACTTTCAGAAAACATAAACCATTATGCAATGCAACTGCACAAAAATCAAAAATTAATGATCAAAACACAGACACTGCATTTGCAATCCACTCCAAATGACATTTAGATTTTGCACATGATGATTAGTTATGGTTGTTCGTCAAAAAACAACAGCAAAATGTGTTTAAAATGAATCTGTTTTATCTGTTTATTGTGGCTTCCCCCGTTCTGGAGAAACTGTGGGAGGATCTATGCAAAACTATCCCACAAGATGAGCAATATTATTCTTTCATGTTGTGTTTTAAGCCATATTTAGCCCTTTTATGTCCTTAACGATATTGTGCAGGGCACCATCCATTATATTTCTGTGCGCATGATATTATAAACACACATCGGTCAGAAGTGTAAAGATAATAGCATGCTTTCTGTTAAATCACTATGTAGAGTTTTACTGGAACTCATTTAAAGGGAAAGTACACCTAAATAGTCTGTGTTTGCTCCAAACGTATGGCTTTCTTTCATCTGTGTAAGTTAAAATGCATGCGAAACCCTCACTCAATAGGTTCGTATGGCTTTGGTCTCATCTTCACAAATGTATTATTTGACTTCACAAGATTTGAATTATATGAACAGCTTCATAACTTTGTGAAGCTTACGCCTTTATTCTTTGTAAATGCATGGCAAAAAAAAAAACTGATTTGAAATGATGTGAGGGTGAGTAACTGAGACATTGCGTTTGGGGTGTACTGTCCCTTTAAGGCTTGTCAACATGTACAAAACCCAGTCCACTGTTCAAAGACTTTCATACCTGTTTGATGGTGTCTGGTGTATCGACTGCTTCTGGCAGAGGTGTCTGTGAGGAAAAAACAGAGCGAGAAAGAGTTAAATGATAAGAATTGAGAGTGCAGTTGATAGCACTGTTGTGGCCGGTATTACACATGCAATAACCAATCGCTAAATCTAGTTTTGTGGTATTATAGAGATTATACAATCAACCTGCAGCTGGTAAAAATGCCATTCTGTCCATGTACAGTGTCAAAAGTATTCAAACACGGTACAACAAAGGCACCGAGGGTTCAAGAATGCCAGAAGACATGCCAGACTAATACTGCCATGTGTGGTATTTGACACTAGCACTGCACATGATCTTTGCCACCTGCCTCCCTCTCGGCAAAGACTAATGCACTGTCATAATGTCATTAAGATTCACACAAGAATTGAAGAGGAATGTTTGGCTGTGTAAGGTGGAGGAGGGACCGAGACTGTTGTTAAAACTAAGAGGTTTATCAATTGTGTTTGCAATACTTGTGTGCTTGACTGATTTTTGAAATCGCTTAATTAATCCAGACCCCTGCCCCCTCAAATCAGTATAGCTAACAGTTCAGACTTTTTTCCTGCAGCTCTGAGAAAGAAAAGTTACATTTGCTAGAAAATAAGTACGCTTTTGCAATATTATTCATGTTAAACAAAAAACTTCTGTGTATTCAACAGGACTGTGTAATATCTGTGAAATAGTCTATTCGTATTTAATGTGGCTATATAAGACCAACAATGACAGAATTTTCATTTTTGAGAAAACTATTCCTTTAATGCTCATTATGTTGTTGAAAGCTGAAAGGACACTAGAAAAGAGGAAGCATTCGAGTGATTTCAAGCAGCTGAACCGGACCACATACTTGAGAATGACCAGGTTTTAAGCATGCATATCTGATTGGATTCCTGCTCGAGAGGCACTCAAGGTTTTGGTTCTCTATTCAGCCATTAACTAACTGATCTCTGTCTGCAATCAAGGGCCAAGAAAAGGGTCTCTCTCCTCTGCATCATAAAAATCGGAGCATCAATAAGATTGAAGACAGAATAAGCGATGAACTATGTTTAAATATTTATTGATAAGCTGTTAACCACCAGTGATTTAGATGCCCAAATGCTTTTAAGTTATTGATTCTGCAGTGAACTGACCTATAGAGGAATTTCTGGGTAATATATTTCATCATATCGTATTTCATGGTATGGGTGGATCACCAGGCCCACACAGAATCAGTTTGACCTGGAATTCCTGTCACTTACAACGCAATACACAGCTTTCAAATAATTTTATTAAATATGTTAGTCAAGCAATATTATTATTTTTTTTTGTAGTGTGCAGAACCTTTTCCACTACATAGCACCTTACGTGCAATGGAAAGAGCCTATATATCTATTAATGACCAATGCAATTACATAATAAAATTATAATATAAATGAATCACTCTGAACCAGTTTGACCAATTCTTAGATTCAAGAACCTAAATCAATTCACAGATTCAAGTTTGATCAAGTTTTACTCTGCCAAAGAGCAACACTGCAGTAGCAGATTGTATATTTTAAAGAAAGAAATACTAAAAAAACAGTTCAACTGAGTCACTTGTAGGACATCATCCCTCGTCTAAAAGCAGTTGTTTGAAATACGACACCATTTTCATCACATAACAACTTTTTCAGGCTTAAAAAACTAAAAATCCTGATATTTCTCTATTTTCCGTGACACATTTTTAGCTGTAAATGTGTTTTGAAATGTTACTGCGAGCTTCAGGCTTCAGGCTTTCTCTGTTCAAACAGACGAGAGCTATACTTGCATGACTAGAAATTAGCTGCAGGGGAGCGTTACCATGATGACCAAGTGGACCAACTTGAATCATTAAGGACTTGAGCTACCAGTTGAGATGCTGCCAGCATAGTTTTTTTAACCTTCTGACAAAGAGAAACTCTCCACAGTCTTCATCTGCTCGAATTCCACCTGATTCCCCCTCTGCCCATATGGCGGAGAGTCCATAACTCAGTTTTTATGAGGCATTGTCAGCCTCTGTTCCCATGGCAGGTGTTACTCAGCATCAGCTGACTAATGCTGTGAAGCATTAAGAAGCATATCCTGCTATTTATGGGCTTGCCCTGATCATGTATCTATTATTATAGATTTTGTTAAAAGCAATGTTTCGTTTTATTATCCCGTGTGAAGTGAACAGTCCCTTACAATTACAATGGCTCATACTCATTATAATAATACTTCATGCTTTCTCCTTTCTCGCTTCTTTCAAGATAGTTCTGCCATAATTTAGTCACTCTAAAGTCATTCATAACCTAATCTGGCATTCTCTTAAATGACACCTAAGCAAACATCTCCTTTTTTTAAGTCATATGGGTTTGGAACAACACGCGGGTGAGTAAATCATGACTGAATTTTACTACTCATACCACACCACCTAATGCAGCAGACGCCCACAGAAAAACGCATCTAGACAGTCAACAGTGCCAACATTTAAAGCTGATATATTGTTTCTCGAGATCTTATAAGAATAAACGGATTTGCTTTAAAAAAAGAGTTTTATTCCTCAGCATTTCCCGGACGGTTTCCTTTAAACAGCAGAAATGGACATTACAAATGGTTGGATGATTCTCAGCTGATCAGGTTCACTGCATCCTCATGCCTGATTTAACTTAGTATAAGGTTGGCCAGCATGGAGATCTCAGAGATCTCTCCACCCTGTGGCTCTGTTGACTGAGTAAACTGTGTAGAGTGAAACTACAGCTGGCTGGATCACATGTTCCAGTACAAGAGGGAAATTACACAGGGATATTGACAGTAAGTCTAGTGAAGGTGCTGGGAAGCATTTGAAATCACATGATCGTGAACTCTTATTGACAGGTGTCTTTATTCCCATATAAGTGCTGATAGATAGATAGATAGATGTCAAACAATGTTCAGTTATATTTACATTATTTCCTGTTTAGTAAGATGCAGTTTAAATGTAAATTGCTGCATCTCAAGCTCCATGGCAGTAAAAGAAAATCCTGAATAAATTCAAGACGATTTGCTATTTATCTTACAAACTGTTATGGGAATCCCACTTATGCGGTGGACACAAATTTATTACCGGCTGACTAGTGCAGAAGTCTTAAAGAAATCCTTCAACCAAAAAATCTTTGGACTGCCTATGCTTATAAACTGTGCTTGATCTGTGCACATATTTCTCCTGATTGAGACAAGATTGCCTTTTCACTGGAAAAAACAGTATTGGTTATGCGGTAACCGTAACCAGTGCGGTAACCAGTAGCCTATTGGTTTCTCGTATTTTTTTACATTTTAAGTAATGGTTTGTTTGAAGTGAAAAATGATGGATTTGTTTGGAGTTGTGTGGATTACTTATGGATTATTGTGATGTTTGAACTCTCATTTTGACGGCACCATAGGTGAGCAAGTGATGTGATGTTAAATTTCTCCAAATCCATGCTGATTAAAGTGCCCCTATTATGCCATTTTAAAGGTTGCTGTGATTGGTCAGATGGCGCAGTCCTTTATGATTGGTCTACCACTACAGCGTGTGCCGGAAAACGAAACGCCCATTGCCATAACTGACTGACAGCACAGGATACAGCGTCTTCTGGACATGATGTAATCCACGTGGAAATTGTACTGTTTGTTGACGGGCAAGTTGTTCAGGAAGTAGAACGTGGGCGGACATTATGCAAATATGTTACTTCGTGACGTGTGGCCGTAACAGAAAAAGATTTGAATTGCTGACGACTCGTTTAGGCGAATGTGAGCCATCTCTTTTTTTTGATAACATCATATTTGAAAGGCATAATAGGGGCACTTTAAGAAACTCATCTACATCTTGCATGGCCTGAGGGTGAGTAAACTTTAAGCAAATGTCCATGTAAACTATTTCCTTCTCAGCCTGAGGTTTGGTTTTGTGCCATATTCTGAAAAAATATACATAATTTAGGGTGGCAAAAAACCTCCAGAAAATAGCAGACAGATTAAAGCGATAGTAGCACGTTGACACAACACATCTTTTTAACTAGGGCTCTTTATCTCTTTCTCAGGGGGTCCTCGGCAACGTGAGATATTTCATCCTGAGTCACAACCCTTATTGCTGGAATGCAGAAGAGGAAAAGGGGGTCCAGTATCTCGACATAAAAGACCGCCGCTCCATAACAACTGGCAGTCAGGAGTGCAGAAACTACAACATATCCTGATTGGACTAACTGTTTCCTATGTTTATTTGAAGACTTAAAGGAGTTCAGTGTAATACGGAGATGGGAAAGCACCAGTAAGGTTGACATAGTGTCGATACGGTGTGTTTCCTCATCCCGTGTTTATGAGTATTTCGTTTTTTTTCCTTTTTGGTATTGATATGAAAGTCACATGGCCAAAACCAGCCGAAAAGAATGTAATCTAAAAGAGATCAGACTGTGCCTTTTTGAATTAAGGTCTTTCATTTAGTTAAAAATACCCCTTATTCGAGATTTGCTCTGTAGTTTACCAAAGTTCACTCAAGTCCACTATGGTCTGGTGTGGGTCTTCCTGTGCACATTTAAGGGAACAAACCTTAAGATGGACAATGAACAATACGCTAAAAATAACTCACCCTTGATTAACCCTTTAACAACACGTAAACACAAAAACATGCACAACAACAATAGAAAGCCCTGCTCTTCCCTGACTGTTTGGGGTTATGTTTAATGTCTGTGGGACTTTAGTTAAGTGTCTTAGCCTCCAGTTTCACATCATTTAGCATTGGTTTCAATGCCATATTTCTTTACACACACACAAACACACTTCTATAGCCATTCAGAGTCAATAGTGTGTGCTGAGAAAATGTGTACCTGCATGTATTCAGAATGGAAATGTTTGGGTTATATAAAAAAATAAAGGAAACGCCAATATTTAATGCAATGTTATTTTACAATGAAGATGGACATTTCAAGCCAGTCGAATTAAATTGAGATGGCAGAATGTAATTTATTAACACTAAAACTTTTTTAGAATGTTTTAAATCTAAATCTAAAAAAAGAATATTATATTTTCAAGCTCCTATTTCGTGAAATAACTAGAATATACACGTTTCTCTTTCGTTCTTGACGAATAGTAGTCTCTCTTTTTTTTATTTTTTTTTATTTACTTCTGGCCACTTACCCAGCTGATTCCTCGAATCTGAGGTGTTTTCTCACTGGTACACCGATCTGGAAAGACTTGGTAATTATAACTCCGAAAGAGATGCATGTTTCAGCCAGGTCCGATATATGAACAATTACTTTACTTAGAGATCATCTGTTGCAGCAACACATGTCGAAAACTACATCTCCAATGAGGTTTTGATAGTCCCTGTTTAAAGAGAGTCGGACCTGCGCGCAGCATTCCTGTGTGCGTGTGATCTCCAGCCTCCGAATGCCATTAAAACCTGCTGCTCGCTGCCTTCTCTCCGCTCCTGCCGAGGCGCCTCCCCTCGCTCCCGCTCCCGCCTCTCTCTACACTAACACTGGAACCAGCATCCGCGAAGATTATCCGCAGGTGCTTCTGTACATCCAAAGTGTTCTCTTATATGTGACCCTGGACCACTAAGTCGCTAAGGAATATTTGCAGCAGTAACCAAAAATGGATCAACATTATAGTTTTTTCTTTAATACCCCAAATCATTAGGATATTACGTAAAGGTTCCATGAAGATACTTTGTAAGTTTACCACCATAAATACATTAAAACTTCATTTTTGATTAGTAATATGCATTGCAAGGACTTCTTTTGAACAACTTTGAGGGTGATTTTCTCAGTATTTAGATGTATTTATTTATTTTTTGCTTACACAGATTCCAGATATTTTAACGGTTGTATCTCTGCCACATATTGTCCTGTCCTACCATACATCAATAGAAAGCTTATTTATTCAGCTTTCAGATAATGCATAAATCTCAATTTTAAAATACTGACACTTACTGTATGACAGGTTTTGTCAAAAATAGCCTTTAAAGTTATCCAAATGAAGGTCTTAGCAATGCATGATATTACTAATAAAAAATAATTGTTAACATATTACGATAAGTAGTTTACAATACATCTAAATGGAACATGATCTTTACTTAATATCCTAATGATTTTTGGCATAAAAGTCAATCGATAATTTTGACCCATGCATGCAATGTATCTACAAATATAGGCCTACCCATGTTACTAATGACTGGTTTGTGGCCCGGGGTCCAATATAGGCCCAGCTTTTTGCTTTCACTTGTTGTTTATTCTTTTGTGTAAACCTCTCTAATGCCTATTAAATATGGTCATACTATGTTTACATTGGATTGAGTAATAGATTGCAACAAGTTGCTTATTTAAAGTGTTAATAATTGATAAAGCTTTCACATTGTATTATTTTTATTTTTAACCCATTCAAAGTAATGGTGCCATTTTCCATAGGGCTTTATGTAACATCAGTGGCAGGTTGCATAAACCTCTAAGACTGTCTTATTAGTACATACAGTACAAGTATAGGTCGGTGTAGTTTGAATCTTAAAAGTAAGACTGACCTCTATACTTATTCAGTCTAGTTCTGAAGAGACAATTGTAGCGTAGTGGGTATGTTTATATAACTGGCCCTAGTGTAAGTTGTCACATGGTTTGAAGTGTGAACACTAGAGCTGGCCACCACCATGCCTGGCTATATGCTAAATGATTATCATATTCATATATCATGGAACTGAACCAGGGTTATTATACATTATATGTATATGTAAAACATTATAAGTTAAAGCAAAGGTTTTTAAATGGAACAAAAACAGCATCTTATTCCGTTGTTATGCAGGATTATTTCATCTGCATCCAACAAAGTAGAAATTTGCATTACAAAACTCTGCGTCAAGTAGTAAAAGAACCACTAGAGCAGGCAAAATATGTTTAGCCTGTGCGTTTGACACGGTCTCTCCTTCAGCGCTCTTATCTGTGTGTTCCAGCTGCATGATAAACCTTGAAGGGGTGAGGATCAGGGGGCGTGTCCATCACCCACCTTACTTACTAATGCAGGTGCCAAGGTTAGAGTGAATGAACAGGATATTGCAGCACTGGCTCTGATAAAAATCCTTCTGAGGTTTGAATAGGCATTTTAGCCAACTCCTTTTTAAATGACTTTTGCATATTTACAGTCTAGTAAAGTGGGTTTGCTTTAGAGTTTGTGCATTAGACAAGCATGAATTACCCCAGGCAGTGCAAAGAAAAAAGCAACTAATGGTTGAGTTCATATTTGCACATACTCAGACATTATTAAGAAAGTCATTTTAATGTTCTGTACCTTTCCAAGGGACGAGCGCAGAGACGACCGGAGGATTGTGTCTTCTGAGCACATGACTGCTGGAGCCTCTGAGACAAGAGTAAAGAAAGAGAGGAAGTCAGTACTGTTTGATTCAATTTGCTCTCCTTTTAACTGTTACATCATGTTATTTCCCATCTCATGCTTATGATTTTTGAGATCTCATGACTCCCACTAAACCCAGTGGCTGGATATTGTGAACTCGTATGAATTGCATTGTGTTTGATATCTGTTTATTTCTATACTTTCAAGTGTTTCTAAAAATAGAAACTCAAGCTCTTTTCCAAAATCTAGTGGGCTGGCTCGCTATATATATAAATATAAATAAACCATTATATATATACATATGTATATATATTACTCCACACACATACATAAAATATATATATATATATACTGGCTAATTCATAAAAATATTTATATTGATTTTAATAATACAAGTTGATAACACATACTTAATATATAAAATATAATTTTTAAATATTAAAAAATAATAATTTAAATGTCTATAAATGTAAAATGTATTTTAATATATTTATTTTAATATTTTAAATATATTTTAAATAATATATATTTCAAAAACAATTGTATACATAAACAGATATAAACAGATTTCCATTGTCTCTGTCCACGATCAGGTTTTCAACAGACTTGTCATAGGCAGTTTATTCTTGCATTGCCTTATCCTTGATTATATGCAGTGCTGTCTTAGATTTGAGCTAAAACAGGTTATCATAAAGGCAGCATTGCCGTCTGTTATTTGGAGCAACGCTGCCAAAAGATGATTCCAAGGTGAGCAGATCACAAGGATTGCATTATATTAGCCTTAGTGTCCCATGCTAACAATTTTATTATTATTATTTACTAAACGTATTTTGAATGTCATTTTTTTTAACCGGCAGTACTGTATGTCCTCCCCACCCACAGGTCATGTTGGGGACAGTCTTAAGACATGTCCCACCCTGAGAATGTCCGTGTGGCTGGAGGTTAGGGAACATTACATAATGCTTGTTTAGACCCCGGCTATTGTTTCAGGACAGTGTGCTTCCCTTTCTGGAGGACTGAAATATAACAACATTGAGTCACTTGACTGTTTTGGAGAGTTTTTTTGGGGGGGATCAAAACAGTTTTGTATATAATGGCTATCCAAGTTGTAAACACCTAAGTGTGTATGAGAGGCTTACAGATACGTCTTTTGGGCAAGATTAGTCAGAAGTAAAAATAATGTGATAATGTGCTAAACTCCTAATGATTATGTGCAATATGATAGTGGTTGGAAAGAGTCTTTGAGCTAGCAAAGTTTTGGGAAGCTTGTCCCTGTTTTTTCACCTGCCTTCCTCCACAAGGGCCCCAGAAATATCTCTCAACTGTTGTCCTGGGTTTTATTATCTCTGTCAGCACTACAGCAACAGACCCACAAACCAGCCACAACCATCTCTCTCCAAAACCGAAACGACTGCTGGAGCAAAGCAGCCAGTGTTTCGGCCTGAGCATGACAGAGCTCTGTCCTGCAGTTGCGTGAGTTCTCAATGTATGGTACTTTTCATGAATGGTACATTTTGAAGTCCCATGACTGAATGGATTTAGCTCAAATCCCCTGAAATTAACCTTTTAAAGTCTTGAAAAGTAGCTTGTTTGTACACATGTGTGTGTGTGTGTGCTGCCAAGCGAATAATTGCATCCCAAATAAATGTTTTTGTTTAATAGAGTTTGAAGCTATTTACATGTACATATAAATTGATTGAATTCATATAAATTGTATAAAAAATATATGTAATATAAAATATATAAATGCATGTGTATGTATACATAGGTCTTTTTTTTATTTTAAAACCGTGCAAGATAAATAACAAAGACTACCATATAAAATACATTATTAAAACACATATTTTTTTCATTTACAGGAAACATAAATAAAATCCAAATTTATTTTGATGCATTATCAAATGATAAAATATTAAATAAAGATTACATAATCACTCAAGCCAGATATTTAAATGTCCTTAATTTTGAAAAAAAAAAAAAAAAACTACTACAATGTCATAAATGATATAAAGTGATTAACTCAACTCAACTTTATTTATTTATTTAGCACCATTAAAAACAATGATTGCTGACCAATCAATCAAATATCAACAACATGTACACATTAAAACATCATGAATTACAGCACAGAGCAGCACTGTCAAATTCCAATTAGCTATAGTTAAAAGCAAGAGAAAAGAGATTTGCAGTGTGGAGACAGATCTAATAGAAATCAGTAAACTGTTCCAGGGTTTCGGAGCAGTAACTGCGAAAGCTCGGTCACCTCTTGATTTTAATTTAGAGCGAGGAACGTTTAATGGTCTCTGGTTGGAAGACCTAAGAGACCATCCAGGGTTATGAACAGATATTAATTCAGATAGATATAAAGAGCGAACCCAAAAACCAGCAGCAGAACTTTAAAATCAATTCTATAGCGAATTGGAAATATTAAAAGATAAAACAGCTTATATTATATTAGTTTGATCTCAACAGGTTGATGATCAGCGTTTTCTAAAGTTTAAATATAAATATTTCATCTCTCTTTTTTAGGCCTTGTTTTTAGGCCTTTGGAAGGTGCCATACACCCTATTGAAGTATGCATTTGAGCGTGCACCAAAACAATGTGATGTTCACAAACTCTGATCATGAGATCTAAAACTCGCAAAACAGGCATTCACTTCCAGAGAACAGTATTAGTTTTGTCTCACCGAATCTGTTTTTCTTCTTAGCAGAAAAGAACTGTTTAAAGAAGGAAAGCATTCTGGCATGTACAGTATATCCTCCATGTACGTCTTGCTCCACAGCAGCTAATGATAGAAAACCCTACAATTGAAAGTCACTCCTTTTAGCTGTGTGCCTGACTGCTTGTCTGAATATGTGAAAGTGAATGTGTGTGTGTGTGTGTGTGTGGTTGCCTATGACAAAACCGGTACCAATGACAGAACTCAGAAATCCAGTTCTCCTGCATGTGACACTCACAAGGCTTTTGAACATGTCCTGTAGTTTGTGTCAGATGAGAAGCACTGATTTAACTCAGATCAGATAGAGACACTTTGTCTGAGACTTTTTTTTCTTTTCGACGGTCAGCATGTGTCTGTGTGCGGAGTAGATGTAAAGATATAGATGCCTTAAGATATGCAATTGCTACATTGAGAACATTTTAAACATTATATTTTAGATTAAGATCAACTCACACAGACAAATGTCTACAAAAACACAGTTATTAGCTGGAAGAACTGTTTTGCAAAGCCTTATCCTTAATTACACAATACAATGGCAGTGGAATCATTTATTGTACACCTCAAATATCCTATTGTTTTTGTGTGCTACTCTGTGTAATTATTTGTACTGTTGCCTGTCTTGGCCAGGATACTCTGTGTGAGATTTTAATATTAATAATTATAATTAATTTCATCACTTTTCATATATATACTATATGGAAATAAGCTTGCACAATTTAACTTGTTCATTATTATTTAACCTATTTACATCTTTATTATGAAATAAATTGTATTATAAAATTTGCATTATTATTTAGGGCTGTCAAACGAATAATTGTTATTAATACATGTTTTTTTTAAATATAATATATCTGTATTTTTTTAATTAAATATATACATGCATGGGTGTGTATTTATATATACACATAATAAATGTACAGAGTATACACACATATACTACGTAAACAAAAACTTTTATTTTGGATGAGATTAATAGCAATTAATCATTTGACAGTGCTATTATATTATATATAGGTTTGCCTCCTTATATTTAAATCTATGAGATTATTTAACCAGATATTTATGTAAGGCAAAACATTTTAAAAGTAGCATTTACAATTTCAGGCATCATTCTTGTTGCTAGCATGAAAAAATATGTTATAGGCCAAAGTTTCATATCTAGGGTTAGTTTGTTCAAATTCATAACCCAAAGGATGAATGGCAGTAGACTTAGTTTGCCCTCCAGTGTTCATATATAGCTATTACCTTTGTGACAGTGTTATATACAGTAGTATGTTCCTAGTACTTCACATTTCCATAAAGTATCCAGAAATTACAAATAACTAGTCTTAACGAGTAGACCACTGCTACATTTCTAAAGAGAGAGAAAACAATCGCCTCCCAGAGATTAAAATACAACGAGAAAACAAGCACACAGTTCCTTTGGGAAAGGGTGTAGGACTTCCTGCAACAAATCACTGCCTTTGTAATCAATCTTCTACTCCCTGTAGATACCCAATGCAACACAGTTTGAAATTAAGCAAAAATCACGCCAAATGAATGTCCGGCTTCACACATGCGCATGAGGATTGTTTCCATTCCTTTGTAATTCCAGAACATTCTGTGATTTTACATGCTCGTAATCCTGTCTTTTCAAATCACCCTTTCCTTCCCATACCAACTGACAGCCCGTTTCTTAGAAAGAGAGGATCTCTGCTGCCCGTGGAGGAAGGAAATATTGTTCTTATTGGAAGTCCAGTGAAAAATGAAGTGCTGAAAGCACTCGGGGTGAGATGGAGAAAAGAGAGAGACATTTTAAATCACTCATCCTCACCCACACCTGCTCATGTGTAACTTCCTGTCTGCTATTTGGGGGCTTCTGTAAGTTCACAGTTAACCTTCTTGCGCTCAATTGTCACCCACCAGTCTCTTTCCCAGCATCATGGGGAATCACATGCCCGCAGAATTTCCAATTGCTATTTTGATTTGAGCATTTGAAATGCACATCGTGGGCAACATTTTAGGCAGTGTATTTAAACTGTTTGTAAATAAATATTAAATATATATAAGCAAATTAAAATTGGACTGTGTACTATGGTGTGACATAGCAAAAACATAACACACAAATAGCATCAGAAAAATGTATCTTCATTCTTAGAGAGAGATTTATCTTCAATGTTAGCGTTTATTTTTCTGTCACACCATAGGACACATTGATATGTGTGTGTATATATATATATATATAAATCATTTATCATTTAATTAAATTTTTTTATTAAGTACTGAATATAGAAATAAATGTACTAATTTATAAATAAATAGAAATTTTGTCATACTCATATTAAAATATTATTTTAATTACACATGGAATTATGAAGTAGAATATATTTGAATATGTAAATATATTTATTATATATTTGTTATATTAACAGTAAAATACAAAATCAGTTTGTATAAAGTTTTGTTTATAATTAGTTTATTTCAAAATGTATTTAAAATTTATTAAAAAAACAAAACTATATTTTCGAGTGCAATGATTACTAATTAAAGTTATTTTTCAGGGTCAGATCAGGTAGATGAAGCTCGTTCTCAGGTAAATGTGGTTGCATGTGTTGGTTATAGATTTTATATGCACACTTACCAGTATGTCTGGTCCGTCTGTACAGTAGATGATGTTGGCAGTGTATTCCAAATAGTTTTCTTGCGTGCCAATCGGGACAGTCTTGGCTTTCTCGTCTTCAAGGCGAGCGTCTTGTGAAGTGTCTATCTCTGTATGACTTTTTCTTTCTCTTTATCGCTCGCTGATCTCTTTATGTCTGTCTGTGAAGCATACAGAGGAAACCACCGAGTGTTGATCTCGTTTGAATCGCTGGAGCCACCGAGTTACCAGCTTCCTGCTGCGCTCTGATTGGTGACACAAAATGTGTTCACGTTTGTGTTCATTTTTTATGAAGGCTGACCTATGAAGGTGTGTCTTGAAGATTGATGACACTTGTTGTCTTCCATTTCCTTGAATTAAAGTAAAACCCGTAGTATTTCAGTTCTCGACAGTGACCGGGGGGAAATGGGGCCAAAGTACATCTGTGGCCTCTTGATTTGGTTCAGTCCTCTCTGGACTTTCACTCTGTTTACATGGGCATCATGCTTAAATAACACTTGAGATCATCGTTTTGGCCATTTTAATATACCTCCATTTTCTGTGCTGTTTATACTTTTAACATTATGCTGTCATACATCGTACACAGTCACATTTTGTAATTGTAAATTATATGTAATAAAATCAGTTTTTACAACCTACACTACCGTCAAACATTTTCAAACAGTAGGATTTTTCTAATTCTTCTGCTCACCAAGCCTGTATTTATTTGATCCAAAGCAAGAAAGAAATATTTTTACTATGTAAAATAACTATTTTCTATTTAAATATATATTCAAATGTAATTTATTTCTGTGAATACAAAGCTTTATTAATCCACATGTAAGACACATGATCATTAAATAATTCTAATATTCTGATTTGCCATTTATTATTAATATTATGTTAAAACAGAGTAGATTTAGAGGTTTCTTTGATGAAATGAATGATTTTGTAACATTATAACTGTCTTTATTATCACTTTCAAAAGATAAAAAAATTATAATATATTACACGCTTTTGAATGCCATAGTGTATAATGTTAAACATCTTTTAATTTCAGAGAAATGCTGATCTTTGGATCTTTCTATTCATCAAAGAGTCCTGGAAACTGTACTCAGCTGTTTTAAGTAGCTTATTATATGATGATGATACTACTACTAATAACACATGTTTCTTGAACAGCAAATCAGCATATTTGAATTCATGTGACACTGAAGACCGGAGTAAGGATGTTATAACTTTAGCTTTGATCACAGGAAATAATGTAGATTTTAAAATATATTTCAATAGAAAGCAGTTATGTTCAATAGTAAAAGTATTTCACAATGATACTGCTTTCGCTTGTTTGGATCAGAATCCTTTAAAAATCTATGGCTGTAGTGTACATTTGCAATTGAGAAGAAGATTTTTTTGGGGGGTGGGTGGGGGGGGGAATGGTTTGTTTCACAATTACTGTCGTCTGTGAGAGTGAGTTTGACAGCTAGCTGGGAAACCACTGAGCAAAGATCAATCAGATTAAAACCACCATTTTCCGCGCAAACAACAAGAGAAACATGTTGTCGCCTCTAATTGTTTACACACAGTTTTATACGATTCATTTTTGGTTTGTTTAAGCTGGTTCATTTGCTCATTTAAACATTGACCATGAAAAACAATGCATAATTACTATTTCATGTATTCCCATTGACTTTTGCAACTTTTTAATCACAGGTATATCCAATTTAGTATTTACAATAAATAATGTGTTGAATTAACATGTATACGCTCATTCAATTATCGGCAGTGAATTTAATGCATCATTATTTTTGGAGTACCCTACATTGTGATTAGGAAATTATGAAAATTACTGTAATTATGAGCTGTTCTATGAAATGCGCACCATTCATTTCCACAACATTTAATGTAGGCTACAAATACAAGTGTTTTGCAAGTCTAAAAGGGGTATATATATATATATATATATATATATATATATTTTATTTTTATTTATTTATTTTTTCAAGAAAATTTAAGAACATACAAATGATTCTGTTATGTTTTGCACTTATTTATTTGCCTATTTACATATTCATACACAGTGCTGGGGGTAACTAGTAAATGAATGCGTTATTATTTAATTTTAGAATAATATAACTGAGTTACTTTTTCAACATAAGTATCGTCAGTTACTTTTTTTTCTTATTTATTGACTGACAAGTCTCCTGACCCCATGTTGGGAGAAATCAGAAATACAGAGGAGTGTGTGCGGTGTGTGAATACAGTTCTACACTAAATGTGCATTAATTCATCTCACGCTCAAAAAACAGATTTAGCATTCATCAACATGAATTATGATGAGAATAGGATGCAAACTTGCAATAATTAAATGACACAAATGTATCTAATCCCGTTTTATTAACCAATGTCTTTGCTGCTGACCTTTGAGGATCCAGTTCAACCATACTTACAAGCAAAAATGACTTCAAAAACGAACTACTGTGCTTCATTGTTTTATTAGTGGACTTTTATTGAGCTTTCTTCTCCTGTATTCTTTACAGATGTATTCTTTACTTTTCCTTCAGCCTGAGGTTTATTCGTGACACTTTTTGGTGTGCTTTCACATTAGCTATAAATAGAACTTCTTATGTTCAACAAACACTCCAGCTCTGCCCATATTCAAAAAGTAACATGCATTACTTTCCATAAAAAGGAACTATGTAAAGTAATCAGTAGCCTAACTTTTTAAGGAGTAATGCAAAATTGTAATGCATTACTTTTAAAAGTAACTTTATCAGACACTGTTTATAGTGATAAAAAATGCGTTTAACAGTTCAAACCATGCATGGACCCTTTCACAACACTGCATGATGCATTTAACGGTCAACAGCACCGTAAATCCTTACCAGTTTTTCTTATTTGTATTTTTAAACATATGCACATTTATAACACCATTCTTTGTATTGTATTACCTTTGCATTAAATTGATAATGCGAGGTAGCACACAACATCAGAACTCTGCAGTGATGGATATGCAACTTATGAAACATATCAAGCATAATATTCATATGCACTCCATATACTACTTTAATGAGCTGTCATTAGTCCTGTCACGCCTGCATTGCAATCCAGTTAATGACGGGCTACCGCTCCTACACATCAAATAAATGTCATTTATTTCTCTAATGTAAATGTCATAGTCTATTAACACATTAATACCATCTATGGTTAGTGTAGTAAAAATGTTTAATGTGTGTTAGTGTTTGCCATGGTTTACCCAGAGTAAAGTTGTTTTGAGGTTATGTAGCTGGTTGGCACACACCACATGTGCATTTCAAGGCACTTCAGTAGACCTTTAATGTTACCTATGATTTGCCAATGTTAAAACTATTTTTAATATGTCAATAAAAAGTGTTTTACTCTGGTCTTTATCGCTTAATTAAACTTAAGCAAAACAAAAAGACAAAGTTCACGTTCAGAAGGCTTTGTAGTAAGCCATCTCTAGCATGGAGATTCGGGAAGTGTCGGGAAACGTAGACTATTTTGGGTCAACACCATGCTTTTCCAATGAGGGGGAAAGGGCTGTTTTTCCCCACACATTTATGACGCGACACAGACCAAGTCAATAAACATATACTGGCCCAGTTTCACAGACAGGGCTTAGCCTAAACCAGGTTAGGCATTAGTTAAATTAAGGTATTTAAGCAACTTTTACAAAAAATGTCTTATGAGAAAATATTACAGGTGTGCATCTTAACACAGAACAATGACACTGACGTGTTTAAAGATACGTCAGAGCAAGATTTTTTCATCTGAGACAGCTCAAACATGCATTTTAGTCTGGGACTAGTTTAAGCCTCGTCTGTGAAACTGGGGGATTATGTATTTGGTTCAAACTTCCACGACCATCTCTGCGAATGTGAGGTTGTTGATTGTTGCTACGGTGATAACGGGAAGCTCTTCCGGGTCGTGCAGTCGTGTTTACGAATAAGCAGCCCTGCATTACATAATCTCTCATCGATGGTGTAATCCTTCGCTTCAGCTTCTTGTTACAGCTTTACTGCGGTACTTTATACTTGATTCATGGGTCCAAACAGGATCTACATCAGTGTGGGTTATGCCACGTTCGGCATGTCGGTGGGATTTTCCGCGTTTATCGTGTGGAATGTGGTTTATAAACAGACTTGGACGGCGGCGATGGGCGGATTATCAGGTCTGTAAATAAACTCAAGGCCACAGACTGTGTCGCTACACATTCGCTGTCAAATATAGATATTTCACATCCTGTTTCTTTTGCTGTCATGCTTTTTAATTCGTTGTTATTATTGTGTGATCTTGCGGTCGGGGAAATCTCCGGCTGTCACAGTCTGTAGACTTTGCAAAGTGTGGTTTGTTCTTACAACAGAGAAATAACCTTAATGGATTAATGATTTTTTTTAGCTAATTCCACTCAGAGAAAGAATAAGCATGTATGCATTCACAAAAAAAAAACCATGTGTACACATCCGAAATTGTTATTTGTTTATATATGTGTGCATGTACTGTGTATGTTTATTGCAGTGTTCACCAATTTGTTCTGTGGTTATATGTTATGGGTTTACATCTCCAGGAGTTCTGGCACTCTGGGCATTGGTCACCCACATTATGTACATTCAGGACTACTGGCGCACATGGTTGAAGGGACTCAAATTCTTCATGTTTGTTAGTTCGGTCTTCTCTCTCCTGGCTATTGCTGCTTTTGCCACCTTCATAGCTTTAGCTGTTATAGAAAAGCAGTGTAAGTACCTTCACATGGATAGCTTTGATAATAAAACAATCCACTAAATCTGTATATTATGCATGTTTAAAATCATGTTTGTTTTTGTCTTCAGCGATAACTGACCCAAAGAGCTTCTATCTATCAGCCGTGTGGAGCTTCATGTCTCTTAAATGGGCCTTTCTGCTGGGCATGTACTCCTACCGTTACCGCCAAGAATTTGCTGACATCAGCATCCTCAGTGACTTTTGATTGGCTCCTTCATCTGTGATAGATTTGCAGTTGCCAGTCCGTGGCTTCACCTGCCAATGTGGAGATTGAAGGATGGATGGATCTCCTTTTTAAAAACCGTCTTGCGGCCTCCTTGCTTTCACAGAAAAAGACTCAGATCTCAGCTCCTCTTTCCCTCAGATCCAGGCTCTGGAGTGAGACGTCAGTGAATGTCTGTGATCTGCCTCTTTCCTGTCTTTTTGAGTTAATTGGAGGTTTTACATTGACATTGGCCAAAGGTATGTCAAGTGGATACACTAGGATGTGGTCACAGGTAGTTGTTACTCAGGGCAACTTCTCTCCAAATGTCAGATCTGAAATGAAGGCTTTCTTTCCCTGTCAGAAAAAAAAGTGCAAAAATTGTACTTTTAGGGGTGCAACTGCTTGCCCTTGGGCAGTAGACCATGTCTCTTCCCCTTTTTTAAGAGTGTTATATGCATTCTTAGGCTACCACTATAAACCATTTTGGGAGAATATGGTCCAAAAGGCTCACTTTGAAGAGACAAGGTTACAATTTTTGCGCTTTTTGTTTTCCAGAAGAGTATTGAATGGGTGCATGATGAAGGATTAGCACAGCTTTATCTAGTGGTCTCAGTCAGACACAGACAGTATTGTTTTTTGTTTCCCATGTATGATTTCTTTTTGAATTATGTTTATAAACAAATTTCGGGAGAAGCACAAATGAATGATTAACCATGGCATGACGCCTCGTTCCCCAAACAGCCTATTATCCCATCATCCTATCAGAGCCAACTCCCCTTCTCTGGTATCTCGTTCTTTGCATCGCTCCGCCTCCCCCTACTCCACCTGTAGACCTCACCTTCCTCCCGGGAGGGCACTCGGGGTTCAGGCCGGACGCTAAGCTCTGTCCAACCCTCGCCGCCAAGGGGTTAGAATCCCTAGGTCTCGGAGTCCGCCGGACAGCACGCCAAATATGCTTATTCTATTCGATTATTAGTGAGGAAGTGTGAACTCGTGAAAGGTTGTTTGTACTAAGTTCTATTTAAAGTTAAAATCAGTTTTAAATTTATGAAAGAGGTCTCTTATGTTCAACAAGGCTGCATTTATTTGCATTTTCACAGCAATATTGTGTAATGAGTTAAAATAAAACATTAATGTCTGTCTGTAGTGTGTACTATGATACATCTTAACAGTTCACTCTAAATTGAAAATATGCACAGTGCACTCACAATGAAGTGCACCTGGCTTTCTGTTACCAACATGATGAGCCATAATAATATCAGCCCCTTTTACCATGTTGACTCGTCTCCCGACTACTAAAAGCCAAGGCATGCAAAATAGCCGTACATTATTACTCACTGAAATGTGACAATGTAGCATTCTAAGTGTATTGGTGCATATAATGCTTTCTGTTTTGCATACTACCTTTATATGCATAGTAAATACTTGGCGGTATGACTAGTATTCCGTTCCGAACTTTACCTTTAATGCATTATTATTATTATGCAGCTCCTCTCTTTCCCACTAGTTATTGAGCAATTGAATTAATGGTGCTCAGTCCTCAGATGTTTTTAGTTACATTTAGCACTAAATTGTATTGAAACCATGTACTAAATATGTTTTGTCATCACATGAAATGTTATTTTTGGATCGTTTTTCTTCTAGATGTTTCTTCTAGGTGTTTTAAGGTTCATGTTTTGTTTATTTAAGGGATGGGCGCTCTATGTGTGTGTTGAGCAGATGTTAAGTGTGGTCTGATTTGTAATTTGCAGATGTTAAAGGTCATTTATTCAGTCACGTTATTTAAATCCAAATTTTTAAGAAAGAAAAGAAAATTAAACCAACTTATATAATAGCTTTGTATGAGAAACAGACAAACATTTTATTAATAATTAAATTAATTGAATTAAATTATATTGATATCGCTGGTGAATAATTTTTATTTAATTTTTTTTTTTTTTGGGGGGGGGGGAAACCATTAATTTTTAAGAGCCAAAAAGTAACAAACAGATTACTTTGCACTTGATTGCGTAGAAATGTTAAATGTATTATTTGTTTTAAATGAGTAGAAGGGGTCACCTTCAGAATGCTGAACATTTACCAACATTTCACTCTATAGCATGTATGTAAAGCAGTTTTGTACCATATTGCTTTTAACCAGCTGTATGCAGAGTCGTCAATGATTACAGTTATACTACCTGCAGCTTAAAACTTTGCACAGTATGTCTTACAGTGGGACATTTGAAGCAGATTAAAGTACTGTTGTTTTAATCTATCCCACAAATTCGGTGTGTTTCCTCATCTTTTCACGATAAAGAGTTGCCTTTCTTGATCTGAAGTCTGTAGTTGTATGTTTGAACGTCTCGCCAGCAGGAGGCAGCAATGCAATAATATTATTTTACTACCGTTTAACGTTGTCTTTCCCTCCCTCACATACCACTTAAACACGCGTAACTAGAGGCCTCTAAAGTCGCAAAAACAGAAACTGCATAGAGTTGCATAAAGTATTATGTGGTAAAATTGTAGCATTTGCTTTAAAATAGTTTCACATGTTGTCTTATATCTGCTTTCTTCTTGACTAAACGGGTGTTGTGAGGCTCTGTAGGCCAGACTCGTCATTGTGAGCTAATACAGTATCGTTGCTCATATGTAAACCTTGTGTACCCGACATGAAACCGACATGTACATGCACTCCTTTTCAAGAGGTGGCGATATGCTTTTTGAGTTGGATTAAACACAAAGCTTAATCTGGAATGAGGAAGAGGATCACGGTCTTTAAGCCCATCAAGTCTCAACAGGCGTCCTTGGATATATATGGTGGGTCCCTCAAGCCTGCTTAAATCATAATTAAGTGCAAGAAGCTACGTTTTTCAAAAGTAAGTACTCCTTAACATATACTTGCATAATTGTTTACATACCTGCGTTTAAATAACTCGTTTCTGAACTAAAAACAATAATTGTAGGTGTAATAATAAGTGTCTGATAATTGTGAAGTTCTGAAATGGAAGTTTTTACGTAAATATAGCACGTAAAACCACACCAGATGTACTGTATGTATTAATATATATGTGCTTATCTGTGAATAAGTTATTTCAGACCAAATTTTGCCTAATAGTTTGTCAAAATAAATGAGTAAATCTGCTCACTCTCAGCTCACAGAATTTTTAGCAATATTACATTTACATTTCATTTAATAGACACTTTTATCCAAAGCAGCATATTACTTGTTCATCAATGGATCCTTTGAAATGAATGGATGCCGAGAGAATGAGAGTCCAAACAATTGATAAAAACAAGACAATAATTCTCACGGAATATTCTATCAGTTAACATCCTGTGAAGTGAAAAGCTGCTTGTAATAACTAAATAAAAGATAAGACATTTTAAAAACTTGAAATAATTGCTTCTGACGACAAATACAAGTTCTCCATCTATAATATTGCTAATGAAGAAACAAACTTGTCCACATCTCGGATGGCTTGTGTGGGTGAGTACATGTTCAGCTAATTTTTGGGTAAACTACTGTATACCTTGAATCAGAAATCCATTGCCAGAAAATGTACAAACTTTCTTTTTCAGTTTGTTCAGGTAAAAATATTTGAGTTAGTAAAGTTCTGTATTATTAGCATATTTTGCTACCTTCGTAGATATAATAAGCATTGTTTTAATACAAATGTAGTATGAGTAGAAGAATGGCACAGGCCTGTTGTACAACCCTGCAGTCATCAGGATGTGGGTTTCTCATCAACAAAGTGTGAAGCTGACAGGGGAAAATTTGGGGCCAGTGTTGACACAGGAAGTGGTGTCTGAATGTGTATATAATATATAGCCTGCCTTTTATCAGACAACACAGCAGCTGCTGACTTCTTCAGGAAAAATGAAGCTCATCAGAGGCAAGTATTCCGTGCATGATTTCCTATTTCTGATCTTTAAACTATAATGAAACTTAGAAATTTAAATGTAAACATCAGACTATGTGCTGATAGCATATTTTTTAACTAAGTGTCTTAGAAGTGACGAATCAGTCGTTTCTTTAATATATTATGAATGTAAAACAATTGGGGTCAGCAAGTATTTTGAACACATACAATTTATTGAAAGGGACCATGAGTATGGACTGGTTTCAACATTAAAAACAAGAAAAAATAATTATTGTTTCCTTTAAATTCGCAATAAAAGTTAACAATTTTTAACAATATTGCAGATTTACTGTTTTTTGGATCAAATAAACGAGCCTTAGTGAGCACAAGAAACTTTTAAACAGTAGTGTATTTTAATATCTAACATAGTTATTGCTGATGTTGCACAGTCTTCTGTGCTTTGCGTCTATAGCAGACATAACAGATTCTTGTGACAATCAAAGATACCACAAAATATAATATAACTTAAAATAGCTATCATGAAAGACAAGCATTTAATATGTTGCATTTTTGCCATCATTTTTGCTATAAAATGGCTCAGCTCCGCATTATCTGTAACAACATCTACACACACATCAGGATGTGGCTTTTAATTTAGGTTTCCGCTGCTGGAACAACCACAGACCTACTAGCTTGAACTAAAAAAACAACTTTCTTAACGTTTTTTTGTTGAATACTTGATTCTGTCAGGGTATCGGGTTTTAAATGAGGATTTTTTTTATTGTTTTTCAGCTTTTGCATTCCTTTGCCTGGTGATTTCAGTTGGTAAGTCCACTCTCAACCTGTTTAAAATGTCATTCAACAGTCTCTCAAGGAGAACATTGCTTTTGTGCCGCTGGTGTGTGGTACGAACACGCGACTGCTAGATTAGAGAGCACTTGTGAAAGGACACATTTAAGAGGCCGAACAAGCTGAAAGTGAAATAGTAAGCTTAGGCACTCAGAGTAACAATAATAACACAGAGCTGAAGTTTTCTCTCACTCGTATGTCTCAGATGCGCAGAGGAGTTACAGACTGCCCTGCTATCTTGATGTTTTAACACACCGCACATGTGATTGGCTGTGCTCTCACATCATCCTCCCCTTGACCTCCATTGATGACCTCCAAATCTTGTCGGAAGATGACAGTGCTACTCTTACAAAGATGAAGGAGAAGTATGATTTTTGATAATTGTTTGGGTTCATAATTTAACTGAACTTAGTGTTTTTGACAGTATTTAAATTTTTTTTTTTTTTTTTGTGACAGTTTTTGTGATGTTTTGTAATGTAAAGTTATTTTTTAATATTTTGTATATTACAGTTAATGGCTATTTTATTTCAATGAATTTTTTTTTAAATTGTTTTAGCTTTTGTTTTAGTTAAGGAGAATAACCTCGAACTGAACTGAATTGTTAAAGGTGCCATAGAATGGAAAACTGAATTTATCTTGGCATGGTTGAATAGTAACAGTTCAGTACATGAACATAACATACTGTGAGTCTCAAACACCATTGTTTCCTACTTCTTATAGAAATCAAGTG
>JAUMHQ010000089.1:13473363-13483867 GCA_032361165.1 Enteromius paludinosus | reverse complement strand
TACACATACGTCAGGTACCTACGTCAGGTATGTACCTGACGTCACCGCGCTACAGTCTGCAGCGAGGAGTACTTGCACTGGAGGAGGAAGTTGAGGTAGTCCCGTCTGCAACAAACACGGAGGTAGTCCTGTCCGAAATGGTCCATATGCATGTATATGTGTGTGTATATAAACAATAATGACCGTAAAGACTTACAATTTCAATTACAAAGAAATGTTGTTCTTCTTAACTTTCACCCCCCCCCCCCCTTAAGTTATTATTCTATGTTAAAGGGGACATCAGATGCCCAAAGTTCATATGATTCTTTAGGATCTTGATGAAAACTCTATAAAATACTTTGGTTACAATTTCTCAATGGAAGTGTAAAAAACACCTTCTTCACGGCTCTTTTTTCATCAAGCCTTTTCTGATATTCACATCGGAAACCCACAATTCATCAACAATGCCTCATCATTGTTCAGAGACTTGGTTTTGCCCTTGACTGACATTCACGACCTTCAGGAAAAAAAAAAACCCTGTATGATCTTACTTTTAAACTAAAACTAAAAACTGTAACAAACTTGAAATAGATTTGCATAATAGCATATTTATGGTTTAGATATAGAGACACAGGAATATCAATTTAAAACACAAACATTAACCTTTCGGAGGCATCTCACCCTGTTTTGCAGAGTAATGCAGCACCTCCTCATGGTCTTCATGATCTTCTGATGCATGCTTCTCCAGGTGAGCGGCCATTTGGTTAACAAGTTCATGGTAGCCATCCACATATCTCTGCATAGCAAGAGTTTTTTCCTGGTTGATGTTCTTGCCCACCTCTGTTAGATAAATAGCACGTGCATTGCATTACTTCTAGTCCGGTTGTCTAGCTGTCTTTACTCGTATGGTTTTAACATTAATTCACTTCATTACTTAATTACAATTATGCTGGAAGCAGTTAAAGCCGCTGTTTATTCGTGACATTCATTTCATAGTCGTACAAGATGCAAACGATTCTTGTAGCACATTAAGAAATCAAACACACAGTAATGGCCTCCATGAACGCCTGGAAATGAGATTAACTAAGTGTGCCGGGCCCAATAAATGTTCCAAGTATAATGAAGCCAAAACAACTGAGGAAGACACACGTGCCGGAACATAAGTATGCAATTCATCCAAGGTGCTGTCGCTGAGTGGCTACTCCTCATCACAGCCCATTTACAGGCCGGCAATTAAAGCTCTTGTAATTGCAGCATTGTGCGTTTGCCGTACGCATGAGGTTCTGTGTTTGCAGAGGAATCGTTTTTATTTTCTGCAACGCGACGTTTTGACTGAAGGATGTTCTTGAGCTGTCGAGCCTGTCATTTTCTCCCTCTTCTTCTCTGTTTATCCTTTTCTCCCTTTAACGGAGATGATGAAAGGAACAGATGGCGTGTAGTGAATCTGATGTCAGCTCCAGCGAGCCTGCTGTCATATCGTTTGCACCTTCTCATATCCGATGCCATTCGGCTGTGGAGTCGCCTGAACGCCGGACCACAATCACTGCCAGAGGAGTGACAAGGTGCAAAGCGCATCCCGTCAGAAATGGATAAAAATAACATTATGCGCTGCTGAGTTTCATCTTTTGGTGTGTAAGATGGATTGCTCTGAATTAGCTCGATGCTTATTGCATCAGTGGTGTGCAAAAACAAGCAAAAGGAAAGGTGATGGAAAAACTTTGCAAAGCTATACTGTAGTTTTCCTGGCTTTCTGGCAGTCTCTGTTGTTGGAAAAAGACTGGTGTGTTAGCTGGGGTTTTTAGGGGGTTCTTAAAGGTGAAGTATGTCATTTTACTATGTTATGATATGATTTCATCTGTCCCAGTTTAGTTTGTAGATGGATCATTCTCATTAAATATTATCTAACCGATCAATGCTTGTTTTGAGTTCGTTTCATTTGAAATGTGACGTTCTGATTTTTTTTCGTTTTGATTTGATCTAATTCATAAAATTGTCTATTTTTTTCCCTCTTCTCCAAAACTATTTGACACTTTGAATATACAGACTTTGGAACAACAATCAAATTTGTGTATATGTGTAAATAAATTAAAAACTAATAAAACACTGAAACAAAGTGCAATTATTTGTATAATTTACAAGTAAATTTAGGCTTCGTGAAATGATCACTTTTAGTCTGTTAAATCTATGTTAATTTTAAGATTTGCTAAAGATTACAGTATTTTTTAATGATAAATATTAATAAATATAAAACTTGGTGAGTGTTAGATGCTGCCAAAGGTAATATTGATTGTATAGAGTAAATGAAAGTGCATGATTAAATGTCCAGTAGATCAGTTAAAACATACATTTAAAATTAGATTGCTAAATTAAAGAATCTAAAATATTAGCCAATAACCATTATGGTAATCTATTGTGCATCTCTACTCAATATTATAGAAACTGCAGGTTAGTTTGAGTCATGGTGCATTACGTGCGTGTCAGTGTTGTTGTGTTCGGCTGACCTATGGCAATGTCAGTCCTGCCGATCTGCTGCAGTGCACGAGACAGCCTGTCGTAGTATATCTGCTTGCCGTGATTCTGCAGCCAGTCCTTAAGCGCTGAGCGACAGGGGGCCTGCTGGTCTGACAATCACACGCACACACACACAATATCAAATGGGCTACAGACAGGCAGAGGGAAAGCAGCCAGCAATAGTAGCAGCAGCTCTTCAATTGTTCAGGCAATTAAACAATTCAATCATGTCCCACTGCCTCGATAGATTTCATTTCTGATGAAAAGGGATTATATCAACAATTCGTTTGGTTGAGATGTCTCTCGAGTGGACCTCTTGATGACAGACTGATGTGTGCAGTGGAGATAAACAAATACATTTGGCTGCTCATGACCTCTTCATTTACTGCAGGATGTGTCACTTCACACATCGCACTGCTGGAATTCATTAGCATAAAACAAATAAGTATCAATTTATTAGAGCTCATTTAAGCTATTTAAAGCAGGGGCTCTCGTGTCTGTCATACTTACCTGTGTTTCTGCGTCGTCTTGAATGCAGTAACTGGTTGCTTTCTGCAGATAGTCGGTCTAAGCGTTGGAGGATGCTCTCCTCAGGTTGAGATATGGCAGAAATGAGCTTCTCACACTCATGAGCTGTCAGGAGCTCCACCAGGCGCTCCAGCTGGTGAGGTCCAATGTCCTCTGCCACTGTGGCGGAGGAGGAAAAAGCAGACACATTTCGATATGTTGTTTTTTCCCCTCCTAATGTTAGTCGTTTTGCACCAAAAAGTTGTAATTTCGTTTAGCATAAACACTCTTGAATATGTAAATCAGCTCTGTTTTGATCGACGAATCATTTTCTGTGTGAAACGAGTAACTACACCTCCGGGATTTGGACGTGGAAATGTGTGTGGTCATACTCTGATCTACACTTGGATGTGAATTTGAACGTTTTATAGAATGTTAGACGTATAGTTCAAAACTGAGCTCTTTATTTTTTATTTATTTTATTTTTTTTTGAAAAAGTCTCTTAAAAATCCAAAACCAGTGGTATGAACTTTCAATTGTGAGAAGAATGTATGAATATATAATTTTTTTCTAACTTATGTAGTGTAAGTTCTATATAGGTAAGATACTGAAATGGAAAAGTCTGTAGTAAATTTTAAAAAGAGTGGTTTTATATGCGTGTGTATATATATATATATATTTATTTAATTTGTGATTGGTTGCAGTGTAATTATTAGCAGTAATGAACAATCTGGAGGCGGCTCGCACATGCTGAACACATTTCAGACAGCTCGACGGAGTGCAAGTGAAGGAAAGTCAGCACTTTTTAATACTCGTTTTAATATTTATTTTAATTAATTGTTTTATTTTAACTTGCTATGTTAATAGCATGAAGCTTGTCCTAACTTGTTATGAATGATTTATTCAACAGATCAATTAATATAGGCATTCCACTGTATGCATACAACTGTGCCTGAACCTTTCTAGGTTTAAGCTACCCGTGTCATGCTTGACAGTCAGCTTTATGGCAGCTGTTATGACTGCAGCTGATGCCATCCTTTGAGGAATGTATAGAACAGCTGTGAGTATCATGGGAGAGGCAGGCGTGTGATATTACAGAGAAGAGGTGTAATCAATTAATGGGGATGTGCGATAGGAGAGACACATCACCCCCTCGATCACTGTCACCTTCAGCAAATAAGCCATCCTCTCATGTCAATACCACACAGCAGGTGGATCAGTCAGTCAGAACTTATTATTGTTTGGTTATGTTTTGCATCTGCTGTAAGCCATCGCTACTTACCTGTATCATCAGCCAGATTTTGGCTGAGGAAAAGCTGGAGGAGGAGGAAGCTGAGCACCGATGCAAGCATTGTAACTGAAGTCCTGGAAATGGCAGTTGCGTCTCTTGGTCTGTATTTATTTTCAAATCATCCGGAATCATGAGTCATCAAGTGTGGAATTTGAAGCTAAACAATCTGTTCTGTTCTCTGGACAAATGGCTTTGTTGTTTGTGCTGAAGGAACAGCTAGTGCTGGAGGCTGTGATCACCACGGCCTGAAATAGTCAAGGTTATCTCCAAGGACGACTTGCCATTTCTCCTTCCTCCTTCTTCTCCTTCTTGGGGATTTAAATTAATAAACACTATGAATATGTGAATTTTTATTTTTTTTTTGGGTCCCACTTAACAGGGTATTAAGTGTCCCTAATACCTGTGTACAGTACTTGCATAGTAACTAGATGTGTATGTACTACGTAGTACAAGTTCACATGGGTTGTATCTACACCTGTAATATATCTGCAAGTGCACACATTTAACAACCCTCAGAATGGTTTGTGTAAGTATAAATGTGTAACAGGACATAAATAGATTTATATATGTAGTTGTAGCTGGTAGGCCACTGTAATACCGGTGTACTTGCGTGGTAACTCCTTAGGAACTGTCCAATTAATATAAATTGTAACATTCTGAACAGCAAACAAAGTTTATACTGTATGTAAACCCTAACTTACTGACCGCTGCTGTGTACTGTATCAGCGTGATTTCATGGTAAATCCATAGGAGTTGTTTACTTAACATAAAGTGCTGTTACCAATGTCCTGTTACACATTTGTACGTACACGCACCATTTAGTAGGTTAATACATATGTGTAGGTACACAGACATTAGAGCTGTAGAGACTGTGTACCAGTGTGTACTTAATGTACCTACACCGTGGTTACATACTACACACACATTTAGTTACTATGTAAGCACACAGGTACAGTATTGGTCGTCCGTGGTTTTGCAAAGAAAGACGTGATCCTGGACAAACATCTTTTGTTGATCCTGGGACTTATCCCAATCCATACCCCTAAAGTGGGAAATGATAGCTGATTAACAAGGGTGTAGAAAAACCTGACCATAAGCCTAAAATAGATATTTCCGGAAAAATTATCCCTCAAATCTGATTGGTTGATTGGATTGTTGATCCAGGAACATCTTGTACTTAGTGAAATCACGCTCACATATAGTATTAGAATTACATCTTAGAATTTCTAAGGTATTAAATAAAGTATCTTGGATGATCATATAATAATAACAATAACAAATACATTATATATTGCGTGACGTCTTGCCGTTTCTCCTCCTTTCTTCTCCTTGGGGATTTAAATTAATAATAATCTTTGACCCGTTATATCAGATTTGATTGAAATATAGTTCTTTTGAACAAAGTCTGAGATCAAGTATTCGTGCTTATGCTTTTAAAAAGCTGTTTGTGTTTAATTGGGATATTGAACTATTGAACTGTGGTGTCTGGCAAACAAAAACCAAAACGTGCAACACCGAACAAAGCCAAATCACAGCAAATTCAATTAAGTCATTGTGCTACAAACACTGCCTTGATGCCTTTCCAGCTTTTTAAAATGTGATGCTAACATGGTTCACATCAGTGCATAATAACAGCACACATTTCTTGAAGTCTTTATTATTTATTTTTCTTCCAGTTTTTTTTTTGGCTGGATATATCAAACCTAGCAACCTGTTTTGCTAGCATTATCCTCTACTGTTTGAGCTGAGGGAATGTAAAATAGTACAATTATATTTATACTGTTTTTAACACTGCTAAAGAAATAGGCAGGTGTTATGTTAGGTATTATGTGCAGTGAGCCTGTCATTATCACATAATAAACCTCTTCGGTGTGATATAACCCCTCTTCACTTTGCACCTGGGTTTTTTTGTTTTTGTGATAAGGACCAGCCAAATGTACATTATCTCTTACATAACCCTGCCAATCACTGCTTAAAAATGACCAATGTGTATGTGATATCATTGTTTTACACGCTCCTTATTGCTTTGGCTGAACGTGTATTTTCAGCACTGTTATCTCATTTTTAAGGCATTAAATGTAAGGCCAGATCAAGTCGAAACATGATTTGGTTTTGTTGAGTGTGAAAAGCCGCTGGCGTAACCTTGAGGCGAAACTCCAACTTTGCATTTATTTTTCACATTCAATGAGCAGCTCCACAAGGGGCTCAGCTAAACTGCTCAAAAGAAAAAGTTTCTTTGCATCGAATGTTGATGAACTCTGTAAAGCTTGCTTTGAACTCCCTGCACCTCAGCTTGGCTTTGTGTGGAATCATTTCCAAGATCATGTGTGACCAAAGTGCAGGTCACATATTTGGTGGACTAATTGAAATTCATAAAATGCAAGCAAATGGCCAAGGGATTGAGTAAGGGTTATGTTTTATTATAGTAGTTTATTGTCAGGATTAAGCATTTCACACAAACACATTTTGTAAAGTGACTTTATTAGTGTGGGTTGAGAGGATAAAGGCTGAACCAGCATACATAAATACATCTTGGCAGGCTTTGTATGTGTGGGTGTGTGTGTGTTCAGTCCGCCTCGGCTCTCTCCACAACAGCAAATGAACAAACATGCCATGTTGTGCGGAGCTGGAGCGGTGCGCTAAAGGGCAGGGTGAGGTACAGCACTTCACATAGATGTTTAGATATACACTGAACTTAAATGCACAATAAAACAGCCGGGGCTTAACATTCACAGCGTTTAGCATACAACTGTCACGGCCTGCATCGATCCGTGCAAGCGTGAAAGCGCACGGCAAATTACACTACATCGCAAAACTAGCCATGCATGCTTTTGAAAACTTGTAATTGTGTTCTTGACACATGTTTCACTTCGCATCTGTGCTGTTTTTTTTTCCCTGTCTTTCTGCAGCTTGTGGAAAAAGTGATCTTTCCGTGTCTCCTACACTTCACACCACTGAAATCTGATTGGACAGCTACACAGACTCCGGTGGAATGAAGGATAGAATTCACAGAGCAGCGCTTTCCAGCCTCCGCAGCGCGTCTGTACCTGTTCAAAGGATGACATAACACGAGGACGCTGTCAATAAAGAAATCAATGGATTACAGACTATTTAAATACGCTGCACTTTCAAATTTGGAACATTTAAATGTCAAATTCCGTTTCTAACTGATACGGTTTCATTGTGCAGGTTCAAGATGTTCCATTCCGAAGGCTGTCGTTGGGTTCTGAGAGTGTGAGAGAATGTACTCTGTGTCTTGGCCTCTCCCTTCGGCGAGCCCAAACCTGTCTCTCCCTCTGTGCCTGTAGGTCATACAGGTAAGAGGCCTGTTTGCTTTGCCAACCACAAAAAAACTCTGTATTTTGACACTGTGTAACTCAACCCTGAACCCCCACCCTGTCTGTTAGGGGGGTTTTCCACTTGTACTGATCTGAACTGATTTATCTCATTGCATTAATTTTTGTTTGCCTTTTTAACAACATTGAATACACTTGAAAACCACAAAATCAACACAATATTTAAAAATATAACACGAATGGCATTTTCAGTTTTAAGATAGCAGCTGTTAAATGTTACCCACCTTGATTTTGACCACACACTCACCTTTGCTCGTGATGTTAGATCCAAATTGGTGCTAAAGAAACAAAAACGTAGAAATAGTTTTCTGTTAAACCATGCAAAAATAAAAAAGGCCTAAACCTTTAGTATGAAGGTCTTGAACGTCCCAATGTGTGCTCGAGTCCTGTGGAGATGAGCAGCAGTGTGATCCTCTTTCTCAGGTCTGTCTTTATTTGCCTACCTGCTTCAGGTAGCGCTGCTACACCAGCAGGCAGCAACCAATGGGAATTAGCCTTTTTTTGTAAACCGCACCCCTCCGTGTCATAAATCTGAACCACACCTAGTACCACAAACTCAGTAAGCAAAATGTGAATTTATAATGTAATTTAAGTTTGATGTTTCGGTTTACGTACCGCACTCAAAATAATTTATCCAATTTGTCTGCTCTAGTATAGAATGCGGTGATAATTTTAGGTTTTGTCTATTGGTTTTATTTAGTACGTTTCTGAATTTACTCTAAAATGCATTCAAATCATGTTTTAGTAGACATCCGATCTTTCCCATGTTTTTAATAGTACCATTACCTGTGCTGACATGAAACACAGCCGCAGACTTTAGTCTTTATAGCTGTAACTTCCTTCACATTGTATCACAAAATCTCGTTTAAAACTGCATGTTTGTTCACAGAGCGCGATGAGCTCAAGTCTGAACAGGAGCAGGAATGCCCCACCCCTCCTTTTGATTTCTATAGGCATTCGAAAGAAGACAATGGGCATGTGGGTAGGAAGCAGCGGGGGTTTGACTGATTACAGATCTGGAATTCCTGAGGACTAATTCTCACAGTCACCTGGGAATATGGTTTTATGTGGCACATTTTGAGAGCTGTGTTTGTTTTGTAGATTTTGTGTAATCTGCTAAATTTGCAAGCTGATACGAACACTGATGTGCTACAGTTAATTAGGGCAGCTTCTGGAAATGGTGTCGTCAATAGAAGCTGCATTAAGGCACATGCCTATAATAGGGAAACTTGGCAAATGCCTGCAAAAGTGGATGTGGCACTCAGTAGTTTGACCCAGTCCAGACTCCATAGCATTGTGTGGTGCATTTTGAATTATTGCAGAAGGTCTTTTTCCTGTTTTCTCTAAAGTTAGATTCAGCGCTGACCACTTCTAAAAAGAAAATTTAAGCTATATTTCACTTCATTTTTCCTTTTTTGGGGGGAGTTTGCAGAGCTGTCTGAGCATGCAGTGACCACCCATTCTTTCTGTCTGTCTGTTCTCGACCCTAAGGAACTCTACACCAGAGGGGGAGGTTTGAAATCCTGTCAGATAAAATCTCTTCTGCAGGTGTGTCACTATCAGCACTGTCTCTGTAAGTGTCTACAAGCACTTATGAGCATACTTATTACTTAGGAAGTTGTGCTTTTTTTTAGCAAGGATTCATTAAGTTGGCATTGAAAATTTTACAAAGTTTTGGAGAAGGCAAGCATCATTGGTTATAATATAGCTTCTAAATTACACTCTTTAGAACGGATAACAAATTAAATTTAAAAGTAAAAGTATACATTAAAAAAAAGATGGGCACCTCTTAAATCATAGTATATACTATAAAATAAAATATATTATGCTTGTACATAATCCTTCCTTTGTCTTAATTTATTTATTGTTATTTTATTATTTATTTATCATTAATTGAGGATGAAACGTTGTATTTGAATTATTTTTTATTAGAAATTGGATGTCATAAGAGTTTTGACATTAATATTTGAACTGTTGTGGGTTTTTTTTGGTCTCCATTTTTTATATGTAAAAGTGTTTATGTATGTTATCGTTATTGTTAATTTTTAACTTTCGCAAAGAAGATTAGTAATAATTATTGGTACAAAAATATGTTTTGTATGTAAGGACAAATCACTTGAATTACTGTATTAAATGTGATTTTGAATAGAAAGGGATAATAAAGTTAAAAGGGATAACATTTTCTTGCAAATAAATTGTGTTCTTTTGAACAATTCTACAAAAAATAGCATATATTAAAATGTTAAACCATAATATTTTAAGCAGCACAACTGTTTTCAGCATTGATAATAATTGAGCATCAAATCGCCATATTAGAATGATTTCTAAAGATTTATGTGACACCAAAATATGTCATGTTTACATTTCAGTATGTAAAGTAATTTTAAATTGTAATGATATTTTACCATATTACTCAAGTAAATTCACCCCTGGTAAGAGATGAGAGATAAGATAAGAACCCCAAAGCCTTCAAATGAAGACAGCACTGAAATTCTTTGACTTTGTGATGATTTAAAATGGAAAAATGATCGGATTGGATTAGTGAAATGTTTCTGTTTTGTTTTAGTCGTTTGCTCCCCACTGTTTGCTCTAAAGGCCACTGCAGCATTCTTAAAAGTACAATGCAAGCACCTGGTCAGAACCCAAAGAAAAGGCCTCACCAAAAAAATCAGTAGTTTAACTGACCCAAGTCAAACTTTGGTGGAAAACAAAAGCTGTGTCAGTGGAGGTTAAAGGCAAACATCCTCCCTGATGTTTGAGGATGAAGCCTTTGTCCACAAGTCTTTGTCCAATCAGCCACAGAAATCACTCACTCTGTCACCATCTTAAATCTTATTTACCCTAGAAGAGATATCACATT
>JAUMHQ010000089.1:13457401-13473263 GCA_032361165.1 Enteromius paludinosus | reverse complement strand
TATATATATTAGTAGTAAGGTAAATATTTTATTTAAAATATGATACTTAATTATATTTAAATGTAAGTAATTTACTTTTCAACAATTTTTTTTCTCAACCAAAACTATTAATATTTGTCATGTACTATGGTTCAACTAATAGTTTGTACAGCTGACTGGACAATTTTTTTTGTAAATATCACATTTAAAAATATGATTATTTTCGGAATATTATAAATATTATATTTATTTGTTATATTTATTTATTACAACAAAAAAAGCATAGTGCAATCATGATTAATCACATCCAAAATTAAGTTTTTTGTTTGCATAATATATATTTGTGTGCTGTTATTATGTATATGTATTATGTACATGCAAAGACATGAATATACAAATAGAGAAGAAAATTTTTTATATATTATTTATTTATAATATATAAATAAATAAATAAATAAATAAATCAAAGGCATGTAAATATTTCCAAAATATATACTGTATGTTTGTGAATTTATACATGCATAATAAATTTGCACAGTACACATAAATATATTACGTAAACAACAACTTTTATTTGGATGCTATTAATCAAGATTAATCGTTTGACGGCACTAGAGAAAAAGTTGTATACAGTCAATGCATCAAGGTTTCTCTACTGACAAGCAAATCAGTCACCCCAAAGTAATTATGTAAGTATACCTTTTGCTACCTCAAGTTAATTTGATTATTGATTTAAATTTTTAATTAGAATGCATGTGCATTCAGGTTGAAAGAGACGTAGTGATGAGGTGAAACAGCAGTGGACTGCAATGAGATTGTGGCTCTAGGGAAGAGATGACCTATTGGTCAACAAACCAAGCATGTGTAATATACCTGTCTGTATTACTTGGATACTCCAGGACAGGGCAGAGTTATGCTTTTCTGACCCCCATCAAACAGACACACACACAATGGTGCTGGGTTACAGTAGCCTCTTCCCTGTAGGCGGCAAATCTGTCCCAACGCGCCCAGGAATGTATTCATTCTTTTTCGTTCCCTTCATGTGTGTGTGTGTGTGCCACTCCAGAGAATGCTAGATCGCTCCATCTACCTCAGAATCTACCTTTTCTCTCTCCCATGAGAGCATAAATGGTGATCTTTTTAACGAGTCGAATGCATCCCGTTTCCCCCACTTCTGACTCATGCAAGCAGGAATGCAGCTGTATTGTGGTTCTTCTCTGCTCATGTGAAAACCTCCTGCTTGCACTCTATGACATGAAAGCCATGCTTAGAAAGTATCCTTTGACACGTAAAACAAGTCCATGCACTTCACCTTCACACTGCTAATAGACATATTAACCTGTAATTCTTGGCAAAGCTGCTTTGGATAATTGTAACAACTTATTTTAAGAAAGGTGGGGGCTTCCCTATAGGCGACGTATGCCTTATACTGCTTTCTCTCAGTTCATCTCTCTCCGTTGCTGATGGGAATGCGGCTTCTCGTTGCACAAGTCTGTTCTGACTTGCCCGAGCTGGAATGCGGCAGTCTTGTAATGTACTTTTATGTCCAAGCAAATTGACAATGAAGAGTAGCATTATTTTCAAGCATAAATATATTACATTCCTGGTTTGGATGCAAATTCGAGGCGTCGCCGTTGGAATACGAATAAGCTGTATTCGCTTAACGCTGACCGTAAAATGTGATTGCATGTGTGTGTTTAGAGGCAAATGAGATTTGTCTGCATAGGACAATTACTCAGTCATAGTTACAGTTACTGTTTTTTTCACAACATCAGATGAGTCTTAGTTTAGATAGCTTAGCTTAGCTTAGTTTAGTTGTTAACATTTGGAGAATTATTCTAGGGGACTGGGGTGCATGTCCCATCACATCGCAGACTTGCAAACTGTCCTACTAAGATTCATGCTGCATGCAGGCCTTTACAGACTTATTAACAGACAGATAGTTTAGTTTAGTGAGACATTTTTGTCATTTACAGAATTTAAAAACATTCAGAATTCTTCTCTTTAGAATGAGCCTCTCAGTAAAGGAAATAAATGGGAACTAGAAGTGAATAAAAAGGAAGAAAATGTGGGGAAAGGAATACGTTTCTAGTGACATAATTGGATGTTGTTAATTAAATTGGATAAAGTGTCTCGCATGCTCTTTTTAACATTGCAACAGAAGAAATAAAATAAAAAGCCACCCGCAGCAGAGCTTACTCTTTTATTGAAGCAACCTATATGTTAATTTCCAGCATTACTCTTACTCTTACATTACCCTTTGCATATTATTTATGTAGTTGAATGTGAAGTAGAATTTAACTCTGACCACCTCCGAATTTGTTTTCAGTGATCTGATTAACACAGTAGTCTTTTTTTTATTTTTTTTAGATTTATTTATCAGCTATTTATGCCTTTATTTGAACAAGACAGTATAGAGTTGACAGGAAGTCATTGGGGGAAGAAGATTGGTAAAGCACCACAAGACGGGATTCGAACTCGGGTTGCACTGTATGCCGGTAAACTAATCACAAGGCTATTGGTGCTGACCACTGTGTATCTTTTAATGTATTCAAGCATTATCCCATCCCCGAATCTAACGGTGTATATGGGCCTGTAGTTTTCACGCTTACACACATATGCAGAAATATGCCCTTTTCCTGTTTTCTTTATTGAAGAAACGCATTGAGTGCATATATATATTTTCTATCCCGCCTCATGTGTTTTGTGAGAATGCCCTGAGCATCTCATGCGCACGGTACCCTTCATTAGACATGAGAAACCAGTGCTTTTCCGCCCCTCTTCCTGACACGCTTTAATTAAAAGCTGGGTAATAACAGTGGAGGGCTGGCATCCCAGCGGGCCATCATCAAAATGCTCTTTTCTCCCAGCCTCACTTTTGGCCCAATCAACACATTAGTACCAACTCACTGACTCCCCGGCTCACTGTGGGGGCTTCAGACCATCAGCGAACTCCGAAAGTATACATATTCTGCAAGCTACCGTCTGTCTTGAGTGGGAAACCGACAAAATGCCCCCCGAAACATTTTTTCACAATTATCCGCTCGCCCTTAAGAGGCACGCAAATTTAAGGGAATCGGACCAGGCGTCCCCCGTGTGAGGCAGAACGGCTTGCCAAAAGCACTCCACCCACTTTTAGAGCTGCCTTCCGTGAGCTTGTGCTTGCCTGTTCCGTGAGCTAAATTCCTGGTGTTCCGTAAAAACTCTTTGGAACCCTCGTCACCGTCACTATGGTAACTTAAACCTTGCCAAGGAAAGAACAGCTGGAGGGCCTGATTAGAACAGAGTGCAGCCCTCTGTGGACGAGACGGTGCACGCTTCACACAGGTTGCAGGTTGAAGCGCCGTCCTCAGAAATGCAGCTCCGCTCAGAGCCACAGGAATTTGTGGGCCTTGTTTAATTCGATGTTTAAGTGAAGGAGAATATTTTAACAGCGTCTTCACATCCTAGGGTGTATTGCATAATTAAATCCAGAATTTATTGCTTTTTCACTGCTAGGAGCTAAAGTGTATAAGTTAAGAAGAAAAGTTTTGATCAGAGACAGTTGTGTGGGAGCTGGACAGCCAGAACCGATCTAAGTGGTAATAAAGCCCAGTGCCTTGTGGGATAAAGCAAAAAGTAATTTTGGATGAAATCAGGCTGGTTTAGAATAAGATTCGAACACCATGAAGTCAATATTCACAGTGTGTTTGATCCTGAAGCCTTGTTTTTTTTTTTTTTTTAAGTAGATGTTCTCAGGGTTTCTTCAGTTAAGATTTTCTTGTGTGTATTTTAAGCATTACAGTTTATGAGCGGAGAGCATGATCGATCATGTTATATTTGCATATTTAACATGCATATGATACAGCAGAAAAGTATAGCTTTAACAGTTTGTTGATGCTGTTATGGCTTAAACAGACATTTTATTTGAAATTCAGCTTGGATTAAACATAACTTTTTGCATAAATGAGCGAGTTTAAATGGTCCAGTGGTACAGTACTTAGCTTATCTATCTGTGCTTGAGTTGAAAGAGAGTACAAATGTAATGAGATTTATTAAGAACAAAAACTTAACAGGCATTATAATTTAATTTCATATTTTAGTTCTCAGAACTGTTCATCAGTAAAGGTAATTTTTGAAGTTGTCAGTCAGTTTAATCTATTGTTCCTTTTTGTAGTTACGCACAGAAAGGGAATTAAAGTTTTGTTGGAGTTCTAGAGTTTTGTCAGACCTTTTCATGGTTTGACCCAACACCTGTCAATGCCTCATTACGCTCTCTCAGATCTTTTCATTTCCCTGGTACCTGCAGAAATAATGGGACTCTGATTAGGGTGCCAAGCATGTCTAGATTAAACAGAACCCTGTGAGCGTTGGGCAAAAAAGGGTCAATGGAAGCTAATTTGGATTGGCAAACCGTAGCGGCAGACAAAACACTGAGAGGAATATGAGGACAGTCTGTATCTCTGACTCTGTTAGTTAAGGCAGTGACTTCTCATTGTGCAAACATGCCTTTGATTTGCTGCTCTCTTAAAGGGATAGCTCACTCAAAAATGAAAATTCTTCCAAACCTGTATGAGTTGCTGTCGTCTGGTGAACAGGAACATTTTGACAAATGTTGGAAACCATATACTATGGAAAAAGTGCTATGGGTGTCAGCAGCTTTTTGGTGTTCAATGTAAGAAAGAAACAAAAATTAGCTTATAGTAGCTTTTTATAATGATATGCAATGCAGATCATACCACCTACAGTATACCAGAACATGCTATGGAGTTAAATGGTGCATGAGATGTTGAAAAGTTTTGTAAGATTACTTATCCAGCCCATTATTTTTACCCACAGTTCTAAAGAAAAAACTGAAAAATGACGTGTCAGTCACACAGCTGAGATTTTATGGGGCCCAAGTGTGATAAAACACCTCACTGCATGAATGCTAAAAGACCACCCGACAACAACAAAAAAAAAATGTCACACTTATCCATGGTGGCCATAATGTGTGAACACTGTGGAAAGCCAAGACGATACTAAAATAAAACTAGTGCTAATATAAAAGGAAAAAAAAGAAAGGTGTGAAGAAAATTTTTCTGAAGTAATTTCCGGTAAGGCTAAAAGAAGCCGCTATAGTTACTTAAGTGCAAAGGGAAGAGTTTGAAAAGAAACACTGTGACCTCATACTGTAGGGGGAGCGAGACTTGGGTGATATTCATGAAGAATTTCTAAAGCATTCCTTGTCCAGGTGTGTAAAACTTCCTTTTATGGTCACCCTTGGTACTATTACTAAGTCCAGGATGCAATTGGAGTGAGCTCTGGATTATGTAGTGTGCTTTAACAGGAACCCCAGTGGACCTAGAGAAGTGACTTCTGCGATATCTGTGTTATGGGATTATCTGTCTAATCCTGTCACAGCTTCAACCAAGTTTACTTGAACAGTAATTTAAGAAGAGATGAGCCCAGATCAGCCCTCGAAGTCTATTTTTTCCTCTTTTCATGCTCCCCCCGCCATCCTATTCCCATTTTCTTTCACATCACACGAGACTGAAAGAACCGTTTCCCCCCCTCAAGCACAGAGTATGCTTTACAAGTTCACTATGATAGGTTGCTTTTAAAGATCAGAAAAATACATGTTACATGTGTCATGTATCTTAGAGGATCATTTAAATTGTATGCTAGTTCATTTAGATTTAACAGCCCACAGCTGGGATATGGGACTCAAGCTGCGTGTCACAGAAGAGTCGATGAACAAAAGAGGTATTATCATACGGTTTTAAATGAACGCTTGTTTGAATTGTTATACAGATGCTTGATTTGATTTTAGTCTGCATGCAAAATTTCTTCGCAGCTGTTGTTATACATGAGCAGTGTTCATGTTATAGCTTTTTATTTTAGCAATAGTTTTAATCTAAATGCAAACATTTTCTTTAGTTTTAGTCATATTGATTTAATTGTAGTCGTTTTTATTCTGTAAAATGAAATGTGTAGTCTAAGTAAATAGTAGAATACTCTAAGGCTTAGAGAGCTGAAACTTGGTCAGATGGTCGTAGTCTGACTCGCTACTCAGGCGCAGAGAACTGGCCCAATTCGACCATAGGGGGTGCTACAGCGATCACCTCCAACTCCTAAACCACTTGTCCTAGACTCAACAATTTTTGGAATCCTTGGGTCAACGGAAATAAAAAAGTCGCATCACGATTCAGTACTCTAACTCATCATATTTTGACGTTTGACCCTTTTGCGTCACTTTTTGAAGTTTAAGGTACCCCTTTTCGACGTGAAGGATCCTTCATTGCTTTCAGTTGTTTTGCTTAATGCAATGTTTTGCATGCATATATACATTTATTATATAATTTTTTACTTTTATTGGAGCACCAAACCCCACCCCTACCCTAAACCTACTCCCCTCTGAACAATATAAACACGCACAGGCAAATGCAGTTACAGGTATTTATTGTACAAACTGATCATAACTGAGCAGCATAAATACATTACAAACAAGTCATACATACTAAAAATGATCCTGCTCCTATAACGCGCTGACATCTCATTCAGAAAACATACTCCCGTCCCGTAGCATGACGCAATCAGTCACAAGATACACAAAAGCCAATAGTATTTCACAACAGCATGACGCAATGGGTCACAAGACACTCACTTTCACAATGGGGCTCAAAAACATTCCAAAGTCGAGGACCTCTCTTACGACAAAGGCTATGACTCGTGAACGAAATTAGATATCTTCACCAAACTCGAAACTTGTGTTTTAGCATGAACTTTAGTCAAATCAAAACAAATTGCACCGATTTGATTTGCTATAAGATTGAAACTGTTTCTGGGAAACCTGATGTCTGATTGACTTGAAATTTGGTACGCAGTGTCTTTGTCCAATGTCCAATAAGGATCTATGAGGACATTGACTTATCTAAAAAAACATGGCCTCCATTGGCCAATTACATTTGATCACTTATTATGCAAGGTTAACGGAGGTTGATCGGAGGTTGTTCATTAGTTTAATTAACAGATATGTTTAAAAAACTATTTGCGAACTGGTTTCTCGATTAACTACCAATGCAGTAATAATCTGTGGACTCCCTGGATTAATAATTATCAAAAAAAATGTAATTTTGTCCTTTGGTTAGCTATAATTGGCTCATTTAAAAATAGTGCGTTGCTGCATGAACCCTAAGGCCTGTAAAACGTAAACAAAAACGTAAAACTTTTACGAAACATAGAACTGCCTCTAATACTATACAAAATGACCTCAAATTTTAGAACATGTACATCGATTTACACAAACATTAAATCTAAATCTAATTCTGAACAACTTTGCCTCTGGGACTAATGCTGTCAGTCAAATCGTTCATGAAATATTCTCAGTTATGGTAAAAACTTGTACTTTTGCAAACTAGTCCCAGGTTTCTGGATCAAATCAATACAGAACAATTCTCTGGGTTCTCTAGATTAATAATGATCAAAAAAAGAAATGTTGAATTCTGTCTTTAGGTTAGCTGTAACAGGGTCATATAAAAAGGGGCGTGGCCACATACACTCAAAAGCCTATTAAACATAAACCAAAACAAAACTATGAAACGTGGTTGAAACGTGACAGATGAGTCTTAGCAAGCATGCAAAATAAATGACCTTAAATCCTTCATACATTCACTTATAGACTATATCTTCATGTAATATCATAGATCTTGTCGTTCTGAGCAACTTTGCCTCTGGGATTAATGATGTCAATCAAACAGTTTTGACAAAAAAACACACTATAATAATTATTACACTTAAACTGTTTAAGTGTAATAATTATTATAGTGTGTTTTTTTGTTTTAAAGTTTCTGTGTGTGTGTGTGTGTGTGTGTCTGTATTTGTATTCATATAATAGCTTAACCATTTAATTTCTGTGTGTCTATAAGTTTATTGTCCATTTTCAATGTGCTTTCAATGTGTCAGCCATACATCTAGGTTGCCCTATACCCTATAACCCGGTAATTGCTGCTTGCAGCAATGTTTAATTATTATTATTTTTATTTTTTAAATATCTTATGATGACCAAAACTGCAAAAGTACAGTCATTGATTTCTGTTTTAATATATTATAAAATAAAATATATTCATAAATTAATATATATTTCTACTCATTATCAGTGTTGAAAGGTTGTGCTGTTACGTAAGTTTTTACCAATTTTTATTCACTATTCAGCTTCAGCTTTCAGTTTTCAGCTTAAAGAAGTAACATCTACACACACACATTTATACAGTATATATATAATGTTTCTTTAAAAACATATTTGTTAGTGCATTGCAGGTATCTTTCAATATTAAATTCTTTTCATCCCTATATTTTCATCAACAGTATAAATAAAAAAACCATTAATTATTCTCATAATGCTGCTTTTTTCCATTAACATAAATAATTAAATAAAAAGTTGGTGATTTTACACTGTTTATGAACACATCACATACAGTTGCACCTTTTTTGATTATAGTCTTAAATATTTTAATAATAGTAGATTTGGCAGAGAAATGAAATGATTTAGCATTGCAGAGAACAACGAAGAGTAAAACTGTGAAGGTCAGTTGAGCTAAATTGATGGGTTTTAATCTTTTCCAGTCTATTTTTGAGTTGTTCCTTATCTGCATGAAACATTAGCTGCAGAGTGAGGCTGGGAAAATATGATCCTCCAGCCCCTGGCTTTACATATTTATTTCATGCCAAAGGTGGGATAAAGCTGGCGGGAAAAGTAAATTATGAATCTACTTCAGTTTTTTTTTGTGTGTGTGTGGTGGCAAACTCAATGCTTTATCTGGGAAGGGAATTACAAAGCCAGCAGACGTACAGTCTCACACATTAGATTTATCACCATGGAAAAGATATATAGATGGATGCATATTTTCCATTTCAGAAGAATATAAGACCTTGCTTCCTTTTTGACGTGAGTGAAAGCTGACAGCCATGTCCTGTCTAAAATGACCTGCTCTTTTGAAAGACTGGCACTTGAAAATGACATATACTCTGGTCTCTGGTAGTACATAAGACCTGTAGCTCTCTTGGGTTGCGTTACGTGAGTTATACAGATGTCTATACACTGCCTGCGCCCATCGTGTACAATTTGATGGATTCTGGAATATTCATACATTTATTTTCTATGGGGCCAAAACGATGATGGCAGCATTGACAGGGTTGTCGTTTCCCCATTCTTTAATAGCCGTCCCCACTTCCAAAAACGTTCACGGATAAATTTGTTTTTAGGGGTGGAGAGACATTTGCTGGCGATGAGAACGACTGTAACAGGCCCATTGCTGATGATGATATAAATGGCTAATGCAATCTGCCTCTAAAATGAAGGCCTATCGCAGGGCAGACAGTTCAGACGTGTCTATGACAAGAAATGACTGGGATATTACAAAAGCCTGTGAACCAGAACCAGCAGCCGCCATTTAGCGAGGCAGGGAGCCGGCTCATGAGTGACAGGTGAAAATGTTGACACAAGCCTGCCGAATAGCCCTTCGAACTAATTAGTTTGGCCCGCTATAATCGACACAATAAGGAATAAATATTTGCAGGGGTAAATATCTTTGACTGATGTTGCCTGTGGTTCTTTACAGCATTTGAGTTTGAGCCAGTGCATGTTTGTGTTTTGATTTGTACTTCCAGCAACTAAACAAGCTTTATAGGTTTGACAGCTGAAAGTGCAATAGCTATCAGATTTCATGTTTTGATGGGATGCAGCTAAATTAAATCCTTTTTGCATTGATAAACTCAATGTCAAAAGCATCTAAGCAACATACTGTACTATAAATGTACTTTTGTGCGTGATATATAACACCAAATGTGCGTGTCTAAACAGCAGGAAAGCTGTCAAAAGAGTACTGAATTGTAATTTCTGTGAGATCAAGTACTTATGACCCCCCCCAAAAAGTAGATTGTACTATAGGGATGCATGACACAGCAGTACATCAGTTATTAACTTTATCAGTATCAGCTTATCTTGCAGGGTTATTATAGTTAGTTCTACAAAACTAATTTTGTTCCTTTAAAATAAAATGCAGTATTAAAAAACTGAAACATTTTTTTCAGCTAGTTGATGGAAACATTTTCCATTTTCATTTAGTTTATCTTTATATACTGAAATAACAAAAACTAAAATTGAAATAAAAGTGAATAAAAATTTTAGACATTAAAATAAACGAACAATAATACAAACAATTTAAATATAAACTGAAAATGTAACGATTTAAAATAATTATTATTAATAAAAAACGTTAATGTCATCTCAATGATACTACTAATCCTGTCATTTAAAGCTATTTAATATTATTATTTTATTTATTTTATTATTTTATTATAGCAGCCATTTGCTAAAATCATTTAAGTTTTAAGGACACAAAGCACCCCATATTGACAGAACAACACAGAATTGTTGACATTTCTGCAGATTTATTAAAAAGAAAAAAATTAATATCACAAGTATCCAGTCCCTGAAGTGCTGAATTGCTCAGTATTTAGTAGAAGCGCCCTTTTGATTGAATACAGCCATGAGTCTTTTTGGGAAAGATGCAACAAGTTTTTCACCTGGATTTGGGGAACCTCTGTCATTCCTCCTTACAGATCCTGTCCAGGTCTTACAGGTTGGATGGTAAACGTTGGTGGACAGGCATTTTTAGGTGTCTCCAGAGATGCTCAATTGGGTTTAAGTCAGGGCTCTGGCTGGGCCATTCAAGAACAGTCACAAAGTTGTTGTGAAGCCACTTCTTCGTTATTTTAGCTGTGTGCTTAGGGTCTTTGTCTTGTTGGAAGGTAAACCTTCGGCCCAGTCTGAGGTCCTGAGCACTCTGGAGAAGGTTTGGGTCCAGGATATCCCTTTACTTTCCTGCTTTCATCTTTCTCTCGATAGTCCTCCTGTCCCTGTAGCTGAAAATCACCCCCACAGCATGATGCTGCCACCACCAAGCTTCACTGTTGGGACTGTATTGGACAGGTGATGAGCAGTGTCTGGTTTTCTCCACACATACCTCTTAGAATTAAGGCCAAAAAGTTCAATCTTGGTCTCATCAGACCAGATAATCTTATTTCTCACCATCTTGGAGTCCTTCAGGTGCTTTTTTAGCAAACTCAATGCAGGCTTTCATGCGTCTTGCACTGAGGAGAGGCTTCCGTTCTGGTGGAGGGCTGCAGTGATGGTTGACTTTCTACAACTTTCTCCCATCTCCCGACTGCATCTCTGGAGCTCAGCCACAGTGATCTTTGAGTTCTTCTTTACCTCTCTCACCAAGGCTCTTCTCCCCCGATAGCTCAGTTTGGCCGAACTCACAGATCTAGGAAGGGTTCTGGTCGTCCTGGATGTCTTCCATTTAAGGATTATGGACGCCACTGTGCTCTTAGGAACCTTAAGTGCAACAGAAATGTTTTTTGTAACCATGGCCAGATCTTGTGCCTTGCCACGATTCTGTCTCTGAGCTTTTCAGGCAGTACCTTTGACCTCATGATTCTCATTTGCTCTGACCTGCATTGTGAGCTGTAAGGTCAGGTGTGTGGCTTTCCTAATCTAGTCCAATCAGTATAATCAAACACAGCTGGACTCAAATGAATATGTAGAACCATCGCAAGGATGATCAAAAGAAATGGACCGCACCCGAGTGAAATATATGAGTGTCACATCAATACTTATGAATACTGAATACTTATGACCATGTGATATTTCAGTTTTTCTTTTTTAATAAATCTGCAAAAATCTCAACTATTCTGTGTTTTTCTGTCAATATAGATTTTTCCCTCATAAATGTACACACAGCACCCCATATGAAGCCATTAATAGCCTATGGGAACCAATTTCTGCCTCAAAGTTAAAAAATAAAGGTAATTTTGACATTATATCTGACTTTATTCATTGTAATTGATAGCTGTTTAACAAAAACTTAAATGATTTTAGCAAATGGCTGTGAAATAACAAAGAGTAAAAAAAATTAAGGGGGTCTGAATACTTTCCGTACCCTCTGTAAAGTGTGTGTGTTTTAAAATGTATTTATAGAATAATGATCAGCTTATCAGTATTGCCATAATATTGAAATAATAAAAAAGCGAATCCTTCTAAATATGAACATTTTAGTCAAGCATATGAAAATCCAGTCTGAAGTACAGTGCGATTTTTAGCTGAATTTCCTCCTTATATCTTGCATCATAATGGAATTTTCCATGAGGTAGCAGAACAGAGCAGAGAGATCAGGAATGCGAGCAGGACGGGACTTGCTTTCTTTCCTCTGGAATCCTACCTGCAAGAAGCGACTGGGTTTTTACAGAGCCTGACTGGGCCGCACCTCTGCTAAAGAGCGGGTCTGAGGCCTTGGAGCCCCTTTTCATGTTTCATTAGTCCAATTTTAGTCCTAATTATGTCCTTCTAATTACACCACCCCAGATTTCAAAGCAAAGCTCATTTGTGTCATAGCGAGAGACGATTAACACAAACCTCATCGAATGCTGAACAAATCCCCCAACACAACACGAAGCACTTCACACTCTAACCTCAGCATGTGATGGAAGATAGTCCCTCATATGTCACTCAGAGCTCTTCATTATCATGATTATAATTGTAGAACATCATATTTAACTGCCACAATAGCGTGAATCGCTCATTACACAGATGAGGGCTCGCGATGTGTTTATTTAATGATCGAACCTCGTAGATCCTTGTAATCTTGAGAAGAGATAAGGAAATGTAACAATAGAAGAGGAATTATGAATAAACACACATGCAGAAAAGAGAGCGAGTGTGTTTGGATTGCTATTAGAGGTGCGGAAAACATCACTTCTTCAGTTTTTTCCTCCTGAAATGCAGTTCACACTTTTCTTTTTGCAGTTTTACCCGCAACCCATACTGTAATACAGATATTGATGCAGGCTTATAGCCATTCAGACCACCTACGGTCATTGTGCGCAGTGCAGAGGTGGCACATAAGACGCTGCTTTATTGTTATGGGGCCAGGGTTCAGGCTGCTATGTCACCGGTCTGGACCGAGGAACAACACCCGATACGTCTCCGGCTTTGTTCACAGCCTGGAGCTCTAATGAAAGTTCAGGGCTTGTCGTCTCATTCGTTTGCTGTCTGCGGCGGCATCGCTGTGAAAGATCTTTCCTACAGTAATGGAGCAGAATTTAAATCTAAAAGGTGTGGAGTTTTTGTTTAAGCCAAGCTTTTCGCCTTAGCTGTTATTTGACAAATGTGGCTGAGTTCTGCTTTGCATTGCATTTTAGAAAATCTCAGAGGTTACTGAAACGAATGCCAATGTATTTTTTTCCTCTTTAAAGATGAAAAATGTAGGGAAGTCTGAGGTTTTTTTTAATCTGCTAAAGGTCAAATTGTGTTTGTAAGTGCAGTATTTTTCACTTTTTGATTAATATTGATTTTTCATAACTGGGCATCGCTGTGACATTACTTCTTTTGAATGTCTCAGAAGATCTGATCCCAGAATATGTTTTTTTGTGATTGGCATGTGTGTTTGTAGTTCAGTCCGTGAGAGTCACAGTAGCGCCATCTCTTGGAGCATTCTGAAATTGCTGTGGCGCTTGTGCATTCAAGATAATAACTGCCTCGAGACAAAAATATGAAAGGATGTTGGATATCTTTGCTGTTTTATTAGGTAAATAGACATTTTATGTGTGATTATGCAGATTTTGGGGAATGGAAATATCTTATTGTTGCATTTATTTTTTTTTTACTGTCTATCTTTACTATCTATCTTTAGCATCCCTTATCATTAGTTTCTTAAGGAGAAGCCATTAATAGCCTATGGCAACCATTTCTGCCTCGAAGTTAAAAAATAAAGGTAATTTTGACATTATATCTGACTTTATTCATTGTAATTACTAGCTGTTTCTTGCAACTGTAACTTTGGCAACACTTTCTAATAACTACACGCTATGAATCATTAGTTAATCATTAGTAAATAGACAGTTAATCCTTTATAAAGCATTGTTCCAACATCAGTCATTAGTAAGCAGTTTATAAATAAAGCTATAAATGCTTTGTTCTTGATTTAATAAGCATATCTAAATGTACAAAGGAGATTTAAATGGTCAGTTATCTTCCTAACAGAAAAAATAAGCAACTATTTTCATGCGTCTAAATAATACGATTTATTAATGTAAATTTAAATCATTTATTAATCTTTTACTTAGACTTTCTAAACGGTCTTATTAAACACTGACAACTCTTAAATAACTGGTTTGTAAATAACGTAATTTAAAAAAAATTATAAACTGATCATTAATAAAGTATAAAATAATTAAATATTATATATGCTCAAGAACAAGGCATTTATAGATGCACTTGTAAACTGTTTACTAATGCATAATTATGTTGGAACAATGGTTTATAAAGGATTAAATAAATGCTTAATAATGCTTAAATAATCATTCATAGGGTGTAGTTATTATAAAGTGTTACCGTAACTTTATATTTTCCACTTAATCTCGGGACGCCTCTTTTCCTGATTCATAGGGGATTCCCCCCTTTCATGTATGAGTCCCCCAGATTGTACATCTTCCAGATCTGAGTCAGAGATGTGTTTCAAGTCAAGGAGCAGAGGAAGCAGGTACCCTGGAGCCAAGAATGACACAAAGAGCGCAGTTCAAACCAGAGTCAAAGTTTATTCAAAAGGCAGGGAATATTTATAGAGAACAGCAGAAGTGAAATCTTTCAGCATTACAGATATGAGCTCGTGATCAGGCAATATTCATCGTCTGTCCAAGAGTGCAGTCTCAGCAAAAGTATCTAGACCAAAGGCCACAGCAAAGCATAGAACGGTAATTTGGGATCTTACAGTTACAGTATTTTATATCTTGTAATTGCAGTGTTTTTCATAATTGTGATATCCCACAATTTATTTAATATAAATTTATAAATGTATATTTTGTATATATTACATTTGTTACATTTTTATATTTAGGAATAGCACTTGTGCATTAAAATTGTGACCGTTTCTCATATTTGCAACTTTATATACATTTGCAATGGCTTCCCATCTTCTAAGAAGTATGTTTAATTTGAACTTTCTTTTAATTATCTTTATTTGTTTTTTTTTCTCAAGGTTGTGACGTTTGTGATGTTAAATCTTGTGGACGCAAATTTCTCACAAATATTTTATATCACATAACTTTGCTATTTCTCATAATCGTCAATATCTCACATTTGTGTTGTTTAATTGTTCTTTAATTTAGTTGCGGACCTACAGTGGGTACGGAAAGTATTCTGACCCCCTTAAATTTTTCACTCTTTGTTATGACCATTAATAAATTAGAAGAAGCCATTTGCTAAAATCATTTAAGCTCATTTTTTCCCTCATTAATGTACACACAGCACCCCATATTGACAGAAAAACATAGAATTGTTGAATTTTTTGCAGATTTATTAAAAAAGAAAAACTGAAATATCACATAGTCATAAGTATTCAGACCTTGCTGTGACGCTCATATATTTAACTCAGGTGCTGTCCATTTCTTCTGATCATCCTTGAGATGATCCAGCTGTGTTTGATTATACTGATTGGACTAGATTAGGAAAGCCACACACCTGTCTATATAAGGCCTTACAGCTCTCAATGCGTGTCAGAGCAAATGAGAATCATGAGGTCAAAGGAACTGTCTGAAGAGCTCAGAGACAGAATTGTGGCAAGGCAAAAGGTTACAAAAACATTTCTGCTGCACTTAGGGTTCCTCCATAATCCTTAAATGGAAGACGTTTGGGGCGACCAGAACCCTTCCTAGAGCTGGTCGGGACGACTGGTTTCAATCGAGATGAAAAGATGAATGTGGCCTCAGAATGTGGACCTCAGACTGGGCCTTCCAACAAGACAATGACCCTAAGCACACAGCTAAAATAACGAAGGAGTGGCTTCACAACAACTCCGTGACTGTT
>JAUMHQ010000089.1:13435316-13448775 GCA_032361165.1 Enteromius paludinosus | reverse complement strand
TTAGGGGTCTTCAATTTTCAGCATAGGTGCATTTCCACTGTGAGAGACAGATTCTAAAAACAAGAATCCAGAAATTGCTTTGTATGATTTTTTTAAAACTATTCATTTGGGAATTACTGTGTCAAGTAAGCATTTGATCACTTGCTTATCAGACAGATTTCTGATAAGATTCAGATTCTAGATTAGTGGCACCTGTTTGAGGTCATTAGCTGACATAAAGACACCTGTGGACCCAACAATCAGCCAAAGTGTAGGTAGCAACATGGGCAAAACCAAAGAGCTGTCAAAAAACACAAGAGACACAGAGAAATTGTAGACCTTTAAAAAGCTGGAAAGGGCTACGGGGCAATTTCCAAGCAGCTTGGTGAGAAAAGAACAACTGTTGGAGCAATTGTAAGAAAATGGAAGAGGCTAATGATGACTGTCAATGTCCGTCGGACTGGAGCCCCATAGAAGATATCTCCTCTTAGGGTATCAATGATGCTAAGAATAGTGAAGAATAAGCCTAAAGCTACACGGGAGGAGCTGGTCAATGCCGTGAAGAGAGCTGGGAGCATCGTTTCCAAGGCTACTTTCAGTAATACACTAATGCCGAGTTCAGACTGCACGATTTTCAAAGTAGTCACGTCACAGATCTTTTCACACTGCGTGACTATCTGGGGTAGAATTCAGTCGATGCTGTGTGCACACTGCATGATAGATCGGCGACAGGGGGTTTCACACTGCATGACTTTGCAACAGGAAGAATCGCCGACAACTTTGTCTCACTGCCAAACACACGCGAGGAGTGACAGATGAAACAATGCAAGGTCAAGTTCTCACGTGAGAGAGGAATTATTATTAAAAATGATATCAAGCAAAAGAAGCTTAATTGCATGTGATCATTTGCAATGAAAAGAAGATTATGGATGAGGATAATTACCTTCTATACCTTCGTAACTCCTCCCCCAACGTTCCGTTGCCCTGGATGTCGCTCTCTCATTGGCTGTAAGTAATCGCTTATGTTATTCAGTCAGAACATATTTCACACGGCATGATTTTGAATCATCGACAGGTCCAGATATTTAGCATACCAAATATCTCACCGGTGTCGGCAATCACTGTGTGATTGTCACTCGCGTGCACAAGCACCGATTTGCCTGTGATTTCGGGCGTTTGTCTGCGATTTCTCAAAACCTGTCGGCGAGTCAAAAACAGGGCTAAAATCGTGCAGTCTGAACTCTGCATTAGACGTCATAGTTTAAAATCTTGCATGGCACAGAATGTTCCCCTGCTTAAGACAGCCCAAGTCCAGGCCCGTCTGAAGTTTGCCAGGGAACATCTGGATGATCCAGAGGAGTTATAAAAGAAAGTCCTGTGGTCAGATGAGATCAAAGTAGAACTTTTTGGTCTTAACTCCATTCGCCGTGTATTGTGACATATTGGGCAAAAACCTCCTTCCCTCAGTCAGAGCATTAAAGATGGGTAGGAAAGCCAGGAAAACCAAGGAGTGACTCCATAGCATATGGCATATGGAGTGGCCTAGCCAGTCTCCAGACCTAAATCCAATTGAAAATCTTTGGAGGGAGCTGAAACTATGTGTTGCTCAGCCACAGCCCCGAAACCTGACAGATGTAGAGAAGATCTGTATGGAGGAATGGGCCAAAATCCTGCAGTGTGTGCAAACCTGCTGAAGAACTACTGGAACCGTTTGACCTCTAGAAATGTTAAGGCTTCTGTACAAAATATTAAATTTTTTTGACTCAAGTGATCAAATACTTATTTGACACAGTAATTCCCAAATCAATTGTTAAAAAATCATACAATGTGTTTTTTCTTTTTAGATTCTGTCTCTCACAGTGGAAATGCACCTATGCTGACAATTGTAGACCCCTTCATGATTTCTAAGAGAACTTGCAAAATCACAGGATGATCAAATACTTATTGATCTAACTGTATATACTGTATATATATGGACTTTTTTTAAGTCAAGGCTCTTTGATCTTGTAAAATTATTATTTTATTCAGAAAGGTCCAAAAATAAACATGCATTTAGCAATGAGTAGATTTTGTGGATACTTCACGCCATGTAAGGGTGTAGTAATTTGGTAGCTCCTGTATCCAGATTGGCTTAAATTTCACCCGGTCTACCCTGAGGCAAATTGGTGATAACTGAACGATTGAGCATTGAGTATTTGCTAAGCCCTGCCTTAAATTTTACTGACCAATTTTAAGCAACTGTTTTCACCAACCATTTTTCTCAGGCAGTTCTCTTGTAAAATGTTGTTGCCTTGTTCCCCCCATTTCTCAAAATTGTTTCACTCCTTATTCCCAATATGCAGAACATCTTTTGTAGCCTGGCTTCTGCGACAGTAAAGCTCATAGGAGCTTTGTCTGGCCAAGCTGCATTACCACCCGCCTTTTGGGAGGCAGGCTTACCCTGCGTCCATCAGATGCCTCGGTATACTACTGGACGAATCTACAACCAATCAGACCACTCATTCCGATGATGTATGCGTAGTGATGAAACCTGAAACCTGGGGATGGCTCATTTCTCATTGGTTCCCATTTTTTGGGGAACAGAAATGCTCTAAAACGGCAGCTTAATATTCCTATTAAATGTTATAAAGCTTGTCTTCAGTTGAGAATCTATTGCTATTATAACTTGACCCATCAACTTGGGTAAAACGTCTTTAATAAATCTGGAAGTTTGTGTCAATGAAGATCAGAGGAAGTTCTTGAGTCCTGTATTGATCTGCTGTAGAACTTGATCAAAGCCATTACAAGCAGATCCTGGTCCCACAAGGAAAATTTGTCTGCAGTCAATATAAAGTAATTAAAACACACACATAAATGCTCACATTAAGAGATATTTCTTTATTTTTTAGGGGACAGATGTCTATAATTTCCTCTTCTAATATAGCTTCATAGGTCAATAACAAAGGTGACCAACAGGGAAGCTTTTCTAAAGCATCCGACAGCCTGCGCCATACATAATACATAAAAATCTGTTTCCATTCATTTCAGTTGCTGTAATTTGCCTGTTCTGTAATTCAAATGTCATTTCGTACCCCAATGTTTTTAGTTGCTCTCTCAGGCATCGCATCTTATGTTTTAATGCATCGACGCAGTCCCCTCCTGCATCGGTCCCATGACGGATCTCAATCTTGTTGACCTTCGGTAGGAGATGCCCTCTGTCCTTCTGCCAGAGAGTGAGGTAGGAGCAGTTGAGGAATTGGAGGGAGGGATGCATAATCTGCAGGTCTCAGGGGACATTCTGCAGGTGTGCTCATCTGCTGGCTTCGAGAAAGAGAGAGAGCGACAGAGAGACCCAATTTCCCCCTCTCCTTCGGTGAAGGGCAGCCAAGAAGTCTCCAGAACAATCGCAGGGGGTGGAAATATGGATTGGCTCAGATAATGTTGAGAGCAAGCCCGCATTATCACAATGGTGTGGATGAACATGTACCGAATAATTCCGTCTGTCCTACTGCAAAAGGGCACGCAAAGTCAATTGATTATAAAATGCGTGCCGTTGTCAAAGTCTATATTGATACGTGACTGTCTGACAACTTTTGTTGGGTTGCAGAGTCAATGATCACATGTCATTTTCCCCATATCCTACTTCGAGATCCTTTCCATGTAACACCTGAGACTTCATCAGTATCTGTATTGAATGAAAAGGTGAGTAAGCTCTTTGTTTTTGCTGCCTGAACCCTGGTGCTCTATTCCTAAGGGCCTCACCCTGAGTGTTCTTATCATGCAAAGCCAGGTGTAAAGGGGTGTGAAGTCACAACTGAGTGGTGAGATCAAGGATGAACCAGTGTGCGGTTGTTCCCATTTACTTATAGTTAGTTTTTGCCTCTCAGGTACACAAGGTACTTGCCTTAACACATTTCTTCCCATGTTCTCTGCGCTGTATTGGACATCAAGCAGAATTGTTCTGTTCAGGGAGTTTGCTGATGTGCAGTGTTTCTTATGCAAAAGAACATATCCATTTTTGCTCAATTCTTGAAGTCCTATTGGTTCTTGCTGTCCAAATTTAGTCTCGTGACCATGTACTGCCCTCATTTTGACTTTTTATGTTAAGCACAAATCGGCAGGTCAGCCACAAGTACCTATACAGCCTTAATGCATTGAGTGTCTGGCCGCAAATTGGATGTCCTGGTGCTGCAAATAAGATGTCATTTCATTTTGGCAGGAAATCAGTTTTCTACCTCTAAAAATGATCCTGAGGGAAAGCATTTGTGCATCATGCTTCATCATGTACATGCTATTTGCTGTATTTCTGTTATGTCGTCTGCAGTATCCATCAAACATATGTTGTTTTTCAGATGGTCCTTTACACAGGGAGAGACTGGGCATTTATGACAGAAAATTGTTTACGGGTGCAACTACCTTCTTCTTGTCCTCACTTTATCTCATTGATATCTGTTCTCTTGTATAGTCAAACATTGCTCCATTATTGGTCGCTACTGATTATAAAATCCTTGTTTTGAATTAAAAACTGTAGGTGATTTTATAGTCGCAAATCCGTGTAAAAGTAAGTTTGACTTTTAAAATTAAACTTATTAATATTTATATTTCAAAGGCTTGATTCGCTGTAAATATGGGAAGTGTTCAGAAATCAATACAGTAAGTGTTTCCCAGTGGTCCAGTTTTGCAAAGGAAAAGCAAAGAAAATCATTTGTATTGTTAAAGACTGCTCAGTGGTTGCTTTCACTTTTAAAATTGCTCTTAAAATGGTCAAAACTCAATGAAATTGAAAATTACAAACTTTCAATCGTTTTTTTTAGCTGCAAATCAATGACACGTACCTTTTTACACTTCGATTTCTACATGTCAGTTTGGATGCTTTTGTAGGTTGTAAATATGTGTTAATATGCTTTTGTTGTAGACGTCAATACTGTGACAGTTTCCCAGTGGCCCATCTTTGCATTTCAATATATGGTCTATTTTCATTGTGTTCAGTACGTATACATTTTGTACATTCTTATTTCAGAAAAGTATAAGAAAAATCCTGTTTTCCAATAATACAAGCCTTTAAAATTCTGTGAAATCTTGTTATTTCAGTTATTCAAGCCCTGCTTCTCAGTACAGTGGTCGGGCTCAAGGACAAAGTAGCACCCTAATGTATTATTAATCCTATTAATCATCACTGTTCTCACTGGTGTGATGACGTGTGTAATATTTTCAGAAATTAGACCGTATCCTGCCATTAAGCTGATAAAATAATAATATCGTGAGTAATATTATAATGCATATTTAATGATATAATGGATAATAGTATAACACTGTTAATTATGAATAGTGTTTTGACAGATGCACAGAATTGTACAAAAATCAATGCATCCTTTATAATTCTGAATTAAATAATTAAAAAATGGCTGCACAATCAGCATCAAATTTAAGTATTTATATTAATATATTAAATCTCATTTTTATAAAATAGCAGGCTAATAAGAATTAAGAACTGCACAGGTTTCTTGCAGATGGCCCTTTGGGGTGGTAATGTTTCTATCCAGGACAGTGTGTCATCCACAAAACCCTTGAAGCACCCTTAAGTGTCACGACCTGCAGCATGTAGCCAAGGTGAGTGGGATTGTGGTTGGGGGCTGTATCTTTACTCAGACCCTCTACCCTGAATAATCTGTCTTTTTTTCACCCTCAGACCCAAGCAGATGGCCAGAAAATAGAGCAAAACTGACAAACATTTGATGAGAGGACAAAAAAATGCAAAGCATGCAGTTAAATGCATATATAAGAACTCTGTCTACATATAAACTTTATTGATGTTAACCTCCTAATCTTATTGATAGCCACAGACCTCAGCATGAGTCTTTTACTTTTAATATTTTATAATCTAATGTACTCAGAATGATTTATTGCTTCATAATGAACTTGAGGAGCCCATCTTCACCAAAAGACAAATCAAATACACCACACTGATCTTTACTTTATAGAACCTCTTCCATTTTGCAGCCATTGACTTATGAGTCGCTTGGTTTGACTGCAAGAAATTTATATATAAGAGCTGGAAGCTATGCAGAATGGCAAATCAGCCTTTGAAACATGTAAGTCTGAAATTACAGCCCTACGTTTCAAAGCCTGTGCGCTATAAACCACATTCGCCGTGGCACGAGGTTAATGAGAGGAGTTTGAAGATGCTTTATGGAAGATTTTATCCAGCAAATACACAAGCTCACGCAATGAAAAGGGATCCAGAGGAAAAATAGTCTGCCCCGGGGTCTAAGCATACTCAATCAATAGCCCACAGAGGAATAGCTCTCGCTGTCTCATCCGTAGGGTTTTCATTCTCTTATTCTGCCTCATTGTACATTCGCACAAATACACACACACACACTGCTTTTCGTCGTCCATATGGCTTGAGTATCCGCGAGAGGAAGACCGCGCAAGACCGTGACGGCCAAGGCTTCTTCCTGCATCTCCCTCGAGGCTTGTGGAGACAGGCCTTCTTAAGCAATGCAGAAGTGGGACGGGACACCGGTCGTATCGGGGGGAATCTGCAGCCAAGAATGCGTAATGCTGCCATAATGCCATCGAACTGGCGTCTTCATAAATGTCTGGTCCCCTGAGACACAACGAGCGCTGTGTGTTTTGTAAGTGAATATGTGTGTGCGTGTGTGGGCTACATGAATAAATGCATGTCCGGATCCACATGAAGAACGTGGTCTGTTTGCTCATTATGTATGCGCCGTCGCGGGCCGGGCCGTCCTCAGGAGATGAAAGTTTGTAAACATGAATAATAATTAGGCTCAGGTCTTTGGGCAGGTAATCTGCATGCAAACTCCGCCGCTATGTTTCGTTCGTTTACTATTCATTTGGTTTCGGGGGTAGAACAACATTTGCATTTGGTGGGAACAGAGACGTAGGTAACGTTTGATCTGCGCTTGGGCCGAACAGGCTCGATCTCTTTTCTAATAGGATTTGAAGCGGATTAAACGAAGGTAAAGCGACACCGTTGTTGTCCACCGTGAACGTTGTATTGTCTGCACATCTACGAGTGTCTCCTGGCTGGGTAAACACTGCTATTTTGCTTCTGATTGAAAGCTTTTCCAAAGGTGAAAGCCATCTGAAGTGGAAAGGAGGCTTTTGCCCTTCAACATTTTGAGCGTAAAAGTGCCTGAGAGCTTGGCATGAGTGACGTGCTGTAGGTGTCCGCACTGCGTTCAGGCAGCCACAGAGCATCGCAGGAGAAGCTAAATTAGAACTCCAGGGCTTCCACGTTTAATGGAGGGCGGCTGGCAACCTGACAAGTGAGGGCTTATTGACACATCGATATGGCGCTGATGATTAATTAAGAGCGCCGTGTGTGTTATCTGTCGGGGCTGAGATGTCCAATCTGGAGGTGACATTGGAACAGGAGTCCTACTTTTTCCTTCTCTCATCCACCGCTTTCCTTCAGTACACAGAAGCCAATATAGGTAAACAAACCTCTGCCCTCCCTCTTCCACCCCTCCTTTCTCCTCCATTTTACAGATAGGCCTAAGACTTTAATCCGGATCCAGTGACAAACTTATCCCCAGTCAATACGGTAAAGAGAACCTCCTATGAGGGATGTGCGCTCTGCTGAAAAGGTTGGCAGAAGAGGAAACATCCTGCATCTCAAGTATTACTCACCCTTCAAGGAGAGGGCACTCGATAACGATTTTAGAGTTTTGCTTTGCAAACACTCCTCTTTTCCAATGCAGTCCAGTCTGCGAGACGCTTTTTTTTTCTTTTTCTACGCCATGCACAGTGATGTATATTAGCATTTAGCATCAAAATTGAATCATCTTCTTTTGCTGATAACTGAGTTACCTGGAGTAACTCATAATATGCGTTATAAGAAAGCAGAAGATGGATGTCTCCCCCAACACATTGTGTGATTTCTTTAACCCTACGGTACGTTAGCCACACTAAGTCACGTTGAGGATCTCTAGCTTAACGCCATAGCTTCAGGATGCTAATCTGTCTTTGTTAGTCAGCCACGTGGTAACTCTCTACAGGCAAGCTTAAGACTGATCACCTGCCGCCTCTTCATCTAACTCTGCAATGCATGCTACTTTATCCCAGCACTTTGTAATTGTCACAGATGCCACTTTTGGCAAGTCAACCAGTCGTGTGTTTCGTGTTACTGCGGTGTGGTGGTGGTTTGACACAGATAGTGCTGTGCGAGTGTAAAAGAAACAGAAATCATTCAGTCATCATGCTATCCATGTGTTATCCATGTCTATTGGAATATCTAACTGCATTTTAATTAATGGAGGTTTACAAGTGCCACTTAAAACTAATTTTTAAATGTAAAAAATAAAAATATGTTAAAATTAAAACATTATGAAAGCCATATTTAAAATGGTTTAATTCATGATTTAAAAATGTGGTTAAACATAACAAATACAAATCCCACACACTTTCCCAGCTTCCTGAAAGTATCTAAAATTATGGTAGCAACCACTTTACGATGAGGTTCATTAATTAACAACATTAGTTAACATGAACTAATAAAGAACAATACTTCTACAGCCTTTATTAAGGCTAATTTCAGCATGTACTAATGCTTTATTAAAATAACAAGTGAATGCATTGTGAACTAACATGAACTAACAATGAACAGTTGTTTTCCCCCGTTTTTCCATATTCCACTATGTTCTTCCCTCAACTTAGACAAGTTGATACAAATCTCTCCCGTCTCAGTGCGTGTACTTCCATATTTAAAGTGTGTTATAATTAAGTATGGTGACACAAAATAAAACTTGTCGATTTTTTTTAAGCTGTTTAAAAAAGGTTAACTATAATAAATGGCGGAAGAGCACATTTCTACCTCGGCACAGTAATATCATCATTCCTGAAAACTCATCTCCCTTTTATCAATACAACCAATGAGTGATATCTTCCAAATGCATATAACCTTAAAACTGCATTTTAATTACTACTTTTTTTTCCCAATGTATTTGATGTATTTGGAAATTGAGTTAAAAAATAGAATATTTCACACTGGAAGCAACTGATGAATGTTTGGCCCATCATAACCGCAACATGATTCCTATTTCTGTCAGAATTAGACAGAAAATGCAAGTAAGTTAAAGTAAAGTACATATAGTATATCATGTCCGTATGCAAACTTCTGTTGAGGAGTTGTTTAAAGCGACATCCATTTGCCGGAGAAGCAGGTAGATTATCTGTTTTCGCCCAAGTGAACTTGTCAACCCAATCATTTTGAATGCACCTCTGGGGTGAAAAATATTCTCCAGGTTCACCAATGTCATTGGTTAGCCAGAAGCCAATCCTGAATAATCATACCTTAATTCAGAGAGCACACAGAGTTGAGCTTTGTCGTGCGGCTGGTAGCACAGGATTGTTTGTCTCCTCTCAAAACAGTTTTCATGCTAGTTTTCAGTGCCTTGGGTACACCGTCCACACATACACACATCCTCTCATACACTTACGTCTGACCCGGCTGACCCGTATCCGAAGAAGCATGACTTCCCTCAATAACAAGGATCATTGTCTACTTCCAGTGTTTCACTCTGGGACTTGTCCCTGTAATATTGCCTGTATTTGAACACCCTGCCCTTGCCATTCACTCCATCTTCAATCCCCATAGGTTATTACGCACCAAAGCTATCTGAAGCGGCTTATTCCCCAAGAGCTTGATCGCGTGATCAAATGCTAGATTGAAGAAAGTGGAATATATATACACAGAAGTAGCCATAATCCCCGTCCTCTCTGAGCAAATCCAATTGTAGTCACAGATAGGTAGAGTCAGCTAAAATTTGATTGAGGCCCACGAGTGGCATGGCAGACTTAATGCAATGTGACATTGTTATGAGTGGCGCCTTCGCACCTCTTCTTGTGATGTAATCTGAGCACCCCCGAAATGAGAAAGCGAGGCGTTGTCGGTGCCCACACAGAAATGGAAAATGCATGACAACATCATTTCTCATCATAACTGACTATTTGATTACAGAGAATGAGATATTGAGACTCTATCAGATGGTAGAATTAGAATCGTCCCCCTCCATTGAAAAAGCTCATTGTTGTGAAGAAATCACTGCTGTCTTTGTTTCTTATCTGTGTATGGAGAACGAAAAAATACAATTAATTTTATGTATCTGTGAATAATTAACACTTTCCTTTACAATAGTTGGAAAAGCGCTTAGGATGATTGAGTCTCTGGCTCTTGTTTAGGGCAAGTCTGGTTCATACTGGGATGACTATACACTAATTTGATTTCACGCATGCCGTTGAAGATGCATTAATCTTTCGTAGCCCATCGCTCGCCCCAGAGCTGGTGAAGCAGGAGAGAGAAAGCATAGGGTTCGCAGATTGGAGGGGTTCAAGTACGTGCCCACCATGTTAAGTGTATTCCCATGCCAGCAGACGTGCTTTCTGAGGGCAAGCGGTGTGAACGCTAAATGGCGTCACAAGATGGCATTTACATCACTGATGAATGGCCTTCTGTATTGCTGCATTTTCCTTTAATTCTTTCAGCAGCTCTTGCTGTTTGTTTTGCCTCCCTGTCTATGCTTATGTGGTCTTATAGTACATACCGTATGTGGAAACTTGTTTTCGCCAAGATATGAGATCGCAAAAATCTTTTTTGGTTTTTATTCCAAAAATGTCAAGTGTTAACCTTTTTTTTTTTTTTTTTTTTTTTTTTGAGAAATACGCTTGTTTCCTTTATTCCTATTGATTCTGAAGTCACAAAGTTCAAGTGGTGATGATAGTACAGTACTTTATTGATTTGGTATAAATGAAGATTTTCCTTTATATTTATGAGATCAAGTTATGTTGTGATGTTCACATTCAGTAAGCATTTCCTTTAGGTTAATCAGTTTTATTGTTTATAATCCATTGTCTTTTTATGAGAAGGCAAATTTATCATATACTGAATTTGCTCCAAGAGTCATCATTTCCAGATTTGTTTATCTTGATTCAATAAAAGGGCACTGGATGGCAAGGATTTGGAGTGTCAACAATTTCTTTTTTTCAATGAGACTGCGTATTTTGCTGACAGATAGTTTCTTCAATTGTAATAAGGTTGCAGCAGGGCCAAGTGTAGCATCACCCCACGAGTAGCAAATGGCTAAAGGGATAAAGGGAGTTCAATCAAAAATTAAGATTCTGTCATTAATTAATCACCACGCATTTTTCCTCAAACCTGTAAGATCTTTGTTCATCTTCACAAATGAAGATATTTTTGATAACCCTGACCCTGCATAGACAGCAACGGAAGCATGTTTAAGGCCCAGCATCACATGCTTTGGGATTATTGTAAATGGATGTGAAAACTGACATGGAAGAGAAGAAATCTTCAAATAGATACATTATTTTTGTTTTCCTTGCTGACAGAAAGTATTCACATAGCTTCCTAAAATTAAGCTGTTGCTGTCTATGCAGGTTCAGAAAAGCTCTCGGATTTCATCAAAAATATCTTTGTTTCTGAAGATTAATGAAGCTCCTCCAGAGTGTTAGTAATTAATGGCAAAATTCTCATTTATGGTTGAACTTGCTCTTTAATTGCCTTGGGTGAATGTACAGTTTCATTGATAGAGAAAGGAGAGAAACATTACAGAGACTTGCAGTCTGGGAAATTCAACCCAGCAACCTTTCTCTCCTGCCTCACTCTAAAATGGTAACCACTTTTATTGCTTTTCATATCATTTGGGTTTCAGTAATAAGGTGTTTTTGTGGGACAGGAACATGACATGGCTAAACTTTTGCATGGTGTCTGGTGGTTTGAACTGAACAGTGACACGTTCGTCTTTCGTTACAGATCACTGGAGGTCTTGTTTGTGAGAAATGATGATACCCCAAGGGTCAGATTGGAGGCAACTGTGCTTGCCAAGATAACAACCCCAGTCAAGTTATCAAAAGCAAATTTCCAGCATTGAGGCTTCTTTTCATATCCTGTTTTGAAGGGGATAAAATATCACCCACCCCCAAGAGGACTAATATGCCTTGTGCAGCATACAGTCTGTTGATATCAAAGAAATGGTGGGGTGTGTTTTGCTCCTTTGTCTAAAGCCAAAAATACTTTGTCTCTACATTGTCCTCGTTCATCAGCCATCCAAAATTGGTCCTTGGACACATAGCACTGAAGGTTTTTGGCTCATTTAGGATCCATTTGAGGAATTCTGCTGGGAAAGGCATCAAACAGACATCTGCAAGTCTACAACTGGCCCCCATGCTCTCCTGGCTTTCAAAGACGTATGATAAGGGGATGGAAATATGAAAATGCACTTGGCAGGGGGTGGTGAGAATGCAATTTCCACCCTGCCTATTTCTCTCGGCCTGCTTAGGGGAAAGAGTTTCAGTCCTCTGATGTTCCTGTGCATCAGGTCTCAGAGAAGCTTCTGTAGTTAGAAGTTGATAGAGCTGGGCTCACACGCAGGAGGAGATTTAAATTAACATTACATGTGGCCTTTCATGTTTCTGAGGTTTGGTGGAACTGCATGGACTTACTGTCCTGGCATAACCAAAGCTGCTCGCACCTTTTCTTTCCTGTGGGACAGCATAAAAGTTAGAATATCAAATACTGGTTTTCTTTTTGGAGGTTTGCTTATGTGAGTTTATTGGGGAATTTTGATAGATTGAGACTTTCTAATGGCCCTGACTCAAGAGTACATGAAGGATGTTCATTCAATTGAAGTTTGAGTAGAGAGAAGGATTTTGATCAATGTTGATGCAGGAACTGCTTAAAATAGGGACTTGCGGTATATCACATGAACGCAGATCTTATTTTTCTGGTGTGCTCGTTTTTTGGAAAAAGTAATATTGCATTAAAGTCAAGTGGCATTCATCTGCATTCATTTCAAGCTGAAGTCATCAGGTTAAACCAGCCCTTGCAGAGTATTTCTCAGTGGAGAGATTCTTCCATGAGGGCATGCTGCATATCAGCATTTCTTCAGTCACAGAAAGGGCCACTGAGAGGTTAATTTGAGAGCCAAATGCATGAAGGACGGGTAGCAGCGGCAGAATTTGATTAGCTTTTCCCGCTCAGTAAATAAGTGAATTAATGGCAGCTATTGTCCTTGAGATTTATTTTCTGAAAGCCTTCACGGGATGTGGAAAGGAAATGAACCCTGAGCATGTGGTGTATGCAGATGATGGGGTCCATGTCCGAAGTATGATCTCGTATTGGAGACCTTTTATTATTCAGCGCTGGCGGCAGAGCCTTTAGGTGCACTAGAGCGCTGAGGTTTAGGGATTATATTACAATTCAGAATGAAATGGTTGATTACATTCTGCTAAGACTTGCTAAAGCAGCACAAACATGTTCTGATTTGACACCCTCAGATAAACACTAAAGTTAAAGCTGTTTACATGAAAGATGATTTACTCTTATCTAATGTTATTAATTGAAAAAAAAAAAAAAAAATTATATCATATAACATATGTGTGTGTGTGTGTGTGTATATATATATATGTATATATATGTATATGTATATATATATATATGTATATATATACATGTGTG
>JAUMHQ010000089.1:13369443-13413586 GCA_032361165.1 Enteromius paludinosus | reverse complement strand
ATAGGTAGCACACAAATTCTGAATGCCTTTGACAGATCTCAAATGAGCCATTTTAATCTAGATTAATCTAGATTAATCTAGATTAATTTCACAATTAATCTAGATTAATCTAGATTAAAAAAATTAATCTATGCCCACCCCTAGTATATATATATACAATTTATTTATAAAACAGTTAGTTCCATTCCTGGATTCTGATTGGTCAGCAGCTGTGTTTTATTTACGATACAGCACAGCTATGACCGCTTCACTCAACTGTTCTGTGTATCACTGAGCAACACCATTAGCAACATACATAATCACTAATACAGAATAAAACTGTTCAGTGTATTTCTGCAAAATTAAATAACTATGAGTGTATGAGTGACCCCTGCTAGTGTATGTTGCATCTTTCATCTTTAATTTTGAGACCACACCCTTCCTCGTCTAATAAACGTTTCTCAGGAGAAGATATGTTATGTATGCGGCGTTCGTCTGTGAAAGCTCGCCGTTTCCCACGTGAGGAGGGAATATTACTGCATCTATTAGTTTTCAGTTTCAGGTATAATTATGTCCATCCGTTTACACTAATGCTGCTTGCAATCTCACGTTGCACCGCAAATCATTCTGATTTGAAACTAAAAGACAGAAAACCTTACGGTGGCCAAGAGAGCTCAATGCCCTGCAACTTAAGAAAGCACATGCAAACAGAAAAAGATGACAACACATTCATATTCAAACATAACATTACTGTTTATTCAAGCCAGTTTTAGAATGCAGTTTATTGATTATTATAAAGCTTTAAATAAATGTTAATAAATAAAAACGTTTTTTAACATTCTGTCTTAATCATATTATTTATTATGAATACAATTGTATATATTTATAAATATTAAATATTAACAATTAATAATAATAATAGTAATAAAAAAGATAACTACTTTTTATTATGCTGTAAGCATCATTAACACTCTGGGGTCCTTGAGATGCTTGGACATGCTCTGATATTTGTGCTTTTATCAACATATTATTGACCAACAGGTATTTTTCTAGTAATCAGCACACCACATTATAAAGCCCGTTTGCTGAATGTAAATGCATGACTATCATTATAACGATGACATTTTTTACTAAATCTGTTTAATTGATTCCAGGAGATCCCACAGCACATACTGTGGCTGATAAGGTCAGCTTGAGCTCATTTTTGCTAAGACCTCAGTGTCATCCTCTGTTATTGAACGCTACGGCGGCAGGTGACAAGGTGAGTAATATCAGGCTGCTGTTAGCCACCAGAGAGGGGGTCTCGCACAATATCTCCCCCCAGAGAGTCGCCCCGCTCCCCTGAGCCGCACCGCAGGCTCTGTTAAATGTCAGACATCTCCACAGTAGAAGCCTTAATATCAGACAGCGGGACCGGGACAAAAGATCAACTTGGAGTGCTATGAAAGGATAATAACTATTGTAGCTAAAAATGCTTGCTTTTCTCCTCTAATGAGACGGAGAGTACAGCTTTAAAGCTCACGGTTAAGGCCTAATTAATCATTCTTCGTGGCAGTCTCCCGCGGATATCCATTAGAGTTTTATTTCAGAAGCCGCCATGCCTTCAATGGTCCTCCAATTGTTTTGGAGGGTTTTATATTAACCTGAGTGTAGATTGATTGCTCGAGGTATGAATAGAATGCATGCGGAGACGGATAATGTTCTGCCGTTGCACATAAAAGTCCTGCACAAGTCGTGCGGGGTTGTGCATCTACTTTGAGTGCATTGTGACTGTATCATGCCTGTGTTTGTTGTCTGACATTTTGAAGCCATATAATTTTGCGTCAGCTAGCTGAGAGAGCTCTGATATGAAACGAAGCGCTCTGCTGTTGTCTCTGAGGTGAGAAACGGAGCTCACGACCTCTGTCACATCCAGCGGCCCCCTGCGGACAAACCACAGCACCCTTGATGGGTTCATCCTGGCATAAATTAAAAGCGGCCAACGTAAACAGTCTGTTAATTTTCCCCGCTGGCCTGCGGAGGAGATCTCCATCACGGCTGGATGTTCAGCCTCTAGCTGTGCCGGGGGTGGAAATGGCCAAGAGAGGCAGCCGCCCCCGCTGCGTTCTCTATGGGAGGGATGCATACAGATTTAGTTCTCTTAATGAAGGCTAATTGTTTGCGAGGGGATGACAAACACTCGGCCACGCTGTGTTGTCTAATATGAGCAGGTTCTATGAGTTCAGCTGTCATTCTGGGCTTACCGCTCACAGCGATGGCCTCTGCCTGCCTGCTCTTCTCTTCTCTGCGGCCCATCACACACAGTTTGTAGTTGGTTGTTATGCTCTCGGACTTTTAGAATTAGAACAAAACATGCCTTTTGATGCTGCAGATTATTTTTATTAAATGGAGAAAAAAGGAGTTAGTTTTCAATAATATGATCATATTAAATACATAATAAAATAGACTGTTGCATAAAAAATATTCTATGCCCACCCCTAAAATATATATATATATTTTTTTTTTTAGATTTATGTATTCAATTAAATGGGGAAAATTATATTTAATATATTATTTAATATAATATTTTGATATATAAAATGAGTTATTCTTATTTATATAATTTTAGTATAATATAACATAATATAATATGATTGTAGTTTTATATATTAAATTAAACGTTGAAAAATATATGTAATATTTTATATAACATTTATAGTATATTATTATGTATGCAGATTAGATATACATGTACTATTTTATTTTTTATATTTTTTATTATAATAAATAAAAATTATTTATATTTATATTATGTATGCATTATTTATGTATTGATATTGGATGTACTTAAATATGCCTGAAATATGTAACTCTTTTGTAAATATATTGCAGCTATAATAATACCTTAAATGTTTAATAAATAAATAAACAGATACTTTTTTTGTTTTATATATAATATTAAATGGGGGAAAAGGTTATTTGTATTGCACACATTACACACACCTAAATATACAGTATACATGCATGTGTGTGTATTGATATATACTTAATAAATATACACAGTACACAAAAAACTTTAGTTTTAGATGTGATTAATCGCTGTTAATCATTGCCCAGCACTAGATTATTTATATATATCATGTTGCAAAAGTTTTTAGGTTAAACCTTCACCTTTCAAGATTTCAAAATCCATTCCTTTATCATTTTCTCTGAATGCCCGCTCATCCCTTCGATGCTGACGTCAGTGAAACCTTTTGCACCAGGCAAATGGGAAATGGGGTTCAGGTACAGTACGTCTTAGCTTAACATCCCAGACCTCATTAATGCAAATCCACTTCCTACATTCAGGAGGAAAATAGGCTTGATGCATGGCACAGCTCAGCTGGGTCTGGATCAGGCCGTGGGTTCAGGGCTTGCATGGGTACATCTGCCAATCAGATGCATCTGTACTATACATAATGTAAGGATAGAGGGTTTACAGACAACCCCAGAGCAGAAAATGGTCTGTTTACTTGAACAGGTTGAAGGGTAATGTTTAGGCATCCTGAAGCAGTTTAATGAGTGACATTAGCCACCTTTGTTTGCTTAACATAATCAGACTGAGGCTTTGATTACATTAGACAGTGATTATTGTAGCTGTTTGGTTGATTGCTTGTTCCTAGAGTTCTAAAAGTTGACTGCACACAGAGACGATGTGTCAGAGAGAAGGTTTTAGAAAGACTTTTTAATTGAATTCATATTCAATTTTAAAATCTGAATATCTTGTATTATCACCAATCTTTCAATCTTTTTGTTAACTTGGCCACTTTCAATTAGCACAGGTTTTGCATTATGTTATGCACCTCAGGTTTTATGTGGGGGGAAAACACTATTTGTGGATAATTTGACAGCGTTTACACAAGGTGCGTAAGTTCAGGTCAATTTTACGATCAATCATTTCCGAAAACAGGTCAGAAATCTGTACTACTGTAATAAAAAGGAAAGATATTCAATCCAATATTTGGTAATAATATATCATTATGAGAAAATTACAAGCAGGTTTTTACAGGTCGGTCATTTTTGAAGTGAGGGGGAAAAACTACAAAAACAAAAATCATTTTTTTCTGTGAAGTTGTTATACCCTGTGTCAGTCAGTAATCAGAATCAGAATTCCTTTATTTATCCCCGAGGGGAAATTCTTAAAAATAAGTACTGCAATGCAATAACATTAACATTAATTAGCATTTTCGGGAAAATTAACATCCTCTCTTGGTCAAAACAACACAGCATCATGACTAATTCATACATATTCGTACAAGGTGACTAATTTGTGCTAATTTGTACGACCACACTCTTTTTTTATTTGTCTAAACCCCAGTGAAGGCTAGGTTTAGGGGTGTCTACTACTTTTATGATAATAGTTACATCTTGACAGTTCCTGTTCCATTTACTTCCACTGTATTTACATCCGAAATACCTTTATCAAAAACATTTAGCAAAAGTTCATTTGAATGACAAGAGGGTGAGTAACGACGACAGGAAATTCATTTTATGGTGAACTATTTATAATCCTCCACACCCTTTTTCTTCGGTTTTCTCTTCCTCCACAATTAATTTTGCTTATTTGCATTTCCCCCTCCAATTCCCCTTCTTTTTCCACAGTTGTTTATGAGTATCTTCCTGTCACAAAATTGCACAGAGCATTGTTGTTCTCATTTCCAATTAAATTGTCATGGCCCAAATAGTTCAAAATCAGTTTCTTGGTTCAGGCTTCTCAAGAGAAGGCATCTATGCATAGTCGGTTGGTTTTCAAGGCTTTTGCTGTGCATTCAGCCTCACGGTGCATAACTTACCTCTTTATAGCGGTTGAGCGGGAGCCGTGGTATGCAACGGAACCTAATTTTCAGCTGTGCATAAACACAGGCACGTTTGGCTATCAACCCTAATTTGATTTCACCCATCCAGGAAAACTGCAGCATTTTTCACTCTTGAGTGATACATAAAGCGATTGAACCTCAGCGCAAACTGCTAATTTAATTGCATCATGTATGTTCTGTTTGCAAACGGCCTCTAGCATGTGCGCCGCTGTTAATAACAGCTGAGCGTATTGTGGAAATTTGCAGGCATTTGATTGGCTGAGAGCTGAAGATGAAATGAGATTCATGACAGGTCGTTCACAGGATTGTACTGTGAAAAACAAACACCGTGAACAGTTTGACGTGAACAACTAGATATTATAGACGTGGCCACACTGCATTTGTTAAGGGTGATTCCTGGCATATTTCTTTAAGAGGACGGTCGGTCGGTCGGTGTTGGGCTATAAATTCATTAGTGTATGGCATGTCACAAAGATGCCGTAAAACAATACATTTGATTTCCACAGGAAAAGTGGCTGCACTAGCAGAGAGGCTGCAAATGCTCAGCGCTCCATGAATTTGTGTCATGCTTTTTCTTGGGGGCTGTTGAGAAAAGAGCATGTACGCACACATTCATTATGTCTTAACACATGGGTAAGCTTCAACCCCCTCAAGAAAGGCTTTTCCTTTCTTTATTATATGGAATGGCCAAGTGGAGATGAGCGTTCTGAGTCCAAAAAAAGAGCTGCCAAGGATGTGTGTGTTAGCATGTGCCGTTGTCTTTGTGTCTACGTATATGTGTGTGTCTGCAAGAATACAGAACTTTGTTTATGAATAGTGCACTATTGCAGGTTAAGATAGAGCCCAACTCCCCAGAAACGCCATGTCAGTATGGATTAGAGAACTTCTGTTTTGCCAAAAGGGAAAAAAAAAAGTGTTCCCACCACGCGCAATTACAATAAGCAAACAGCCTTGAGTCACGAGAGAAAGAAGGGGAGAGCGCAGAACAGATGGTGCAGAGGAGTAGGTTTGGGAACCAGAAAATTATTTCCATTTAGATTTCGTCCCATTAAAGAAAAAACTAAACTTTTATGTCTTTTTATGACATTTTTTTATGGCTCTCAGTTCCATTAATAGTTGTTCAACTTCTTCCACCAGTGTAGTGCACATTACTGACTCAAGAGTTGGTTCTTTTTAGTGAATCAACTACTGTGCAACCCAGTTCAGTGAGATTCACAAATATAAACTGTGAATCAAAAACATACTGCATGAAATGACTTGGTTCCTGAGTCGGTTACTTTTTATTAATTCAAAATCCTATGCTACCAGTATGTTCAGAATCTTGAACAAATGGATCATGTGAGTATCTTAACAAATAAATAAATACATCTTTTTTATGGAATCAAGATCATACAGCGCCATCTGTACAGTTGGACTTTCAAAAGGATGATTCATATGAGTCAGTTCTTTTTAGTGAAACAAAAACATACAGAACAAGCCATTCAGTGGAATAAATTAGATTTAAATCACACGTATATTAAAAATACACGTGGATTCTGCTGTAATAAGTGGTATTTAAGAATAATAAATAATTAATATTACATTTCTGATTTGTCATGTCTGTTGTGAAAGTATCTCCCCCCAAATATTTCTAACTGCAAAGTGCTAAAATAATTCCTGATGGAAGCCCTAAGGAATCTGCGTCAGAAACGTTAAATTCCTTATGATTTCCATTCCTCTAGAGGAGAAAGATGGGGGGAGGGTCAGAAAGAGAAAGAATGAGAAAGCGAGAGAATGAGATCTCATCAGTTCTCGACTGGATCCTCACCATGTAGAGTAAACATTATTATCTTAATAACATTTTCAATTAGCTTTAACCCTCATAACCAGATGGTAATGGAACACGAAACCGAAAATTAATTAGAAAAATAATTTGTAATTACAAGATGATCTAAAAGCTCTTTTAGGTTCAGGCATGAATGATGGTAGTTGAGATCTGGCCTAATTTTTCCCTAATATTCGTACCTTCGAGAGGCGAAATGTGCATGTGACTATGGGAATATTCCCCACGTTTTCTCCCAGCGCCAGTGATTTATTTGATGCCTAGTTGTGTGTTGCTTCTCAAGTGGTGGGAAACGAAATCGCTTTTCCATTTCCGCTCACTAATGGACACACATCGGCTCATGTGTGTTGTGATGTTCTATAGTTATGGAACATTACTTTCGTCATTTAGAAGAATGTAGCTTTTTTTTCCCTTTTATGTCACATTATGGTGTTTTGGAGTGATTGTCAGGAGAGATATTGAGTGTTGTATGCTGTTTACCACATTGATATCTCAATAATTAATCATCTATGTTAATATACTTATTTCTATATATATATATTTTTTTTAGCCTGCGTTAAATAAAAATTTTTATCACAGGAGTAAATTACAGTTTGCTATTAAAATGTTAATAATAAATTATTTAACAAAATTACAGTTTAAATTGTATATTTGATCAAATAAATGCAGACTTTGTGTGCATAAGAGTCTTTCAAAAACATTATTCCATATGTTTGATCAAGTAGTGTATATAATGCACATATCTCCAAAAGACTCCCCAAAAACGCTTATTTGTTAGTTTTGCTTCTAATCCCCTGCTATGGTCTGTTCACTCAGATTGCTTTTCCTGTAAGACACCTGTGAAACTCAGAGATTTATGACGCATCTCTGGCCCAGTGTGAGTGTGAAATGAGGGACTGTGATGGCAGACAAGCCCCATCTCATTTCATGTAATTAAGGTCGTGGGAGATCTCAGCTGCCTCCTCTAGTGAGAGCAACCAAAGACGGGACAGTCACAGCTGGCTGGCCAGCCTAAGAGGGGTCTAGAGGGTCAGTTGATGCCCCATCCAGCAGCAGATGAGGCGTCCACATGGCCCCTGATGGAGCCTGTCAAAAGGAGGAATGGTTATTTTAGTACAGCTTCGGTTTTTGGACAAACTAGTGCAGAGATTTCTGCTCTTGAAAAGTGTTTCTGCCATCAAACCACTGAAATGTAAAATCTTTTTCATTTTAGCTCTTTTCATATATATATATATATATATATATATATATATATATATGTAAAATATATTCCCCATATTTAATTATTTTATGTACTGTGAATGTGGAGCAAAAGTAAATTTAGAAATGGGTTCTAAAAATACTGAAACCCTATTGTCATAATTTCTTTGTCATTTATTTAATTTGTAGGGGGTGATATGACTAAATAGGAGCACTTTAAAGTATTTCATATTTGAAAAGTTTTGAACTTGATGATGAAGCACCCATCCCTTGCCTTTGTTTAAGTGCCCTGTATCTTTCTTTTTTTCAGTTTTCACTCAGACAGCGTGCGGATGAAAACCTCTCCCACATGGCCAACACAACTTCCATCAAAGGCCTGACCAAATATTAAGGAGGCCTTTTATTAGCTTCGCACTTTACCGAATGGATAGAGGAGGTGTTGGTTTCAAGTCTCCGGAGCCCCATGAAATGATATTGACATTATATGAACACAGTTGGTGCCGAGGCTCGGGATGATTTGTTAGGGTAAGTGTGTTATTGAGTAACCCCCACTCCCCAGACATTCCCCCACTTCACTTTGGTCGCCTCTCTGCTTTGGTAATGAAGCCAGGATGTTTCTTCAGCATATTCTGCTTTAATATGCCAGGTTTCTAACAGAATGGCTTAGGAGCCTTAGACAGCTTTATGTGCATTGTTACTGTTGATTGCAGCATTAGTGGATGGCTGGGGCATGAAATTAGAAATGCATTGGCAATTTTTCATGCTGGCACTGCTCATATTTACTTTTTTGAGTTCTTCATTCATCCCTTTTCTATCTAAATCAACACTTCTTGGAAATGGAAAAAAGAAGAAACTTTTTTAAAAATGGCTTTGATTCAGCATGTGTCTTTTAATGATTTCAGTAACTTTGGTTGGTATGTCTGCCATTGCAGTTATAATAATAATAATAGTGAAAAACATATAAGCATAAAAGCTTTAAGGGTGTTAATATTGATCATATTGATATACAGTGCTGTCCATTATTGAATAACCCAATAATTTTATTTTATTTATTTTTTTAAATGAAGTATCCCTGATCTGCCAACTGTTTTTGTTTTGAACGATTATCATCATCTTATATTGGACATTTATTTTTCTCTGTTTTTACAATGTGAATAATTTTGCCATAAATTAAAAAAACAATAATTTAATAAAATACACATTTTTATTTAAATGAACAAATATAATTTGTATGTATTTTATATATTAATTTTATATATATATATATATATATATATATATATATATACATTTCCTTATTCATATTTTTCATATTATTTTTTATTTATATAGCTGTATGATTTTTACATTCTTCTGCTTAAAGCTAACTAAATGAAAATTGCCTTGGCATCTAATTGAGATTTAAAGGTAAAAAGTTTAAGGTTCGTTTTAGTTTTATTTAATGCAAAATTCTGAAAGTTTTAATGGTTTTACAATAACATTGCAATTTAAAACTAATTATTGGTTAATTGGTATAACATTTAAAATGTGTGCATTTCTAATGATTTAATAGTAGTGGTAAACTTAACCTTTTTATCAAGATGTCTTTTCTTTTCAAATATGTTGCGGTCCAAACTGTGTATTGTTTTTGTTCCTGGAAAAGCAGCAACCTATTTATGCTTAACATAAGAGCTCCAAAAGAACAGTGGCCAAAAAGTGCTGTAAATAAAGGAAAAACAAAAGACCTGAGCATACTGTCATCAGTGAGGGACACAGATGGCGACTGACTTCAGGTCATGGTGAACGCGCTTTGTTCTTTCCTCTGGCCAGCCCAGCTACGATCACCCACATCAGCTTACGCTTCCAGGCCCTGGTTAATGTTATTGACCGTTGGTCCGTGAAGCCAGTTGTCCTCCACGGACCCCAAGGGGACCACCATGACAGCACCAATGGCCTCGAGCCCTTGTCATCCCCATTTTTGACCAGAGACACGAGTTATTACCGCCACAATGATTAGGACGGGACAACGACGAGGATCGCTTCGGCAAAGTGTGTGTGAACAGTGTCGCTATGAGTTCACCTGCTGATCAGGGCTGTTCAGACCCGCTAAAAACCGTGACCTTTTCAGCGAGACACCCTGCCTCGAATTTTGAGTGGCATTCAAGGACATCGTTGTCCTGTTTCTGTCTGCTCCATTCCTGAGGCGGAGAGACCCATTACAGCCCTGTTCTCATTCTAGGTTAATCTCGGCAAACAGTTGTGTTGTCTAATTTATCAGCCCATCAAACAGGCGCCAATATTGTCTCAGGGTGAGAGATGGGTATTAGTGAGTGTGTGTTTGCATGCGCTTTGTTGATGTAATGGCTTTTTGGAGGTTTGAGGGACGAGTGAGCTGAAACGAGAATACTTTATTCTCTTTTGTTGTTCGGTTTAACACTGAGTAACATTTGCGGTGCAACATGTTTTGCACTGTGCATTATGGGAAATTAATCTTCCATGTATTCTGTGTTTTCTAAATATTCAAAATAAGCCCCATCAAAAGACTTAATGATTTAAAACCAAGCCGTTTTGTGCATAATGCTGAAATTTGAGTTAGACACACTGACTGCTTATAAACGTCGTTTTACATTCATCACAGAATCTGTACTTTCGTAATAAAACTTAAATGTGGGTGCTCTTTTGATGACAGCAAACGCTATAATTTTCCAAGCTGCGTGGTTCTGGCAGGAGGAAACATAACTAAACATCAATCTCTCTTTTCTTACCCGTTATTTATGAATGCGTTGATACAAAATAACCAGCTATTTTGTTTTGCACAAAACACCCTGGGAAATATATTTTATTTGTTTGGCATATTGATGTTTTGGATAAGTGGCACTGCCTACACACTCCCCATTATGAGGAAATTGCTGGAATGTGCTTTGCAAAACGATTTCTGTTTTTTGTTTTTTTTTTGAAAATGTGCAAACACAGTATTTCAGAAATGAGCCCCCTTTTTTTTTGTCAGAACTTTGTCTACCCGGGTCATCAAGTACACTTTTTTTTTTATCTATGCTGTACCATATGAATAAATAAATAAATAGATAAAATAAAATTAGATTATTACATAAATGCTCATTGTTTAAATAAAATAGCTTGAAATAGCTTGGCAAAAAATGCATTTATTTGCAGCTTGGCTGATTGATAAACATTGTTTTTACTAAATAACTAAAACCTTAATAAAAAAAAAACAATATATAGACAGATGAAAAAACTAAATAATCAAAAAAATAAAAAAATAAAAAAGAAATGTAATGAAAATAGGAAATATAAAAATACTATTGATACGTCACATTAGTTTAGCATTAGTTCTCAGTCAGTGTGTGCAAACTCTAACTTTTTTAATTCTAATATAGTTCATAAAAAAGTGCTATTTTATTACTTCATGTTAGCTCAGGTCCATTAAATAGCATTAGCAGATACTGATATATTCAGGTATTTGTAAATGCTGAAATGAACATTTACTAAGATAAAACAACGCTTCAGAAGTATATCTCATAGCTAATGTTAACAATCTTACTGTAAAGTGATACAACACTGATACTGATCTATATCTCTCAGCATGTCAAATATTATTGCTTCATATACTTTATAATGTCTAATCTTCTTCTTCATTAAATCAGCTTTAAGCAAAACATCTTTCACCATATGAAACTGAACATTGTTGTTTTTTCATGGTTATGTTAATCACTGATAATAAACCATTTGGGGGTGGGAACAGTTGCCAGCACCATCCAAGAGACAGCTGGTGGGTCATTAGGGTTTTTTTTTTCCTGGAAGGGTGACACAATCAAATTCACCATCTCAAGAGAATCACACTCGCTCTGTCACGGACAGACCTGTCTCTCTTGGCACCGAGACTGGCGCACTGGCGTTCTCTAGAGACAGTAATGCCCGGCACATTGTGATTGTTTCCACACCCTTGATGATTAAGTATGAAGTATTACAGCCATTTTCCCTCACAAAAAGTTCTTGTCAAAAACTCCCCGCTTCCTTTTCTTCAAACTCTCACTCTTTGTTTCAAAAGAAAAGTTGGTGCATCTCGACCAACTGTCATCTAAAGTCAGCGTTCATAGATCGGCACTGTCCCGCAGTTTTGCTGACAGCCCGTACGCTTCCACCTAGGTCAACCCTCTGAAGAGTCTTACACCTGTCAATATCTTTAACACCCGAGCTGAAAATAAAAAAAATGAGAGAGAGGTGGTTGGAATATCTAAGTACTGTAGCTTCAGCACTGGTCCACGTTCAGATCCCTTCTGCATGACGCAGGAAGAGACGCTTATAATTGTGGAGAGGAGGAACTTATAAAAAACACATGCAGCTGTTTATGTGATGGCGCTGCTGACATGTGAACGTGGGCAGTGGCTGGCGCATGGCGTCTGACAAACGGACAGATGGGCTGCGAAGTGCCTGTCCTGTCTCCGTCTAACGACACTGATCAGGATAGATGTGACCATTTTAAGGGGCCGATTTGTCAGTGTTGCCCCAGCCCGAACGCTGTTACTTGTTCCCCGCCAGCCGTGGAGGAAATGTTTGCTAATTGTTAGCAGATGTCACACTTTACTTTCTGTAGATGTAATTATCAGTGGTGCGGTATGAATATGGATGAAGCATGACATGGTCACTTACTCATCTAGACTACATGCGCATATGGAGGAATGCGTTTCATCATGTTTGAATAACTATAAAAGAGGCTGTGTTCAAATGCAAGACGGCAATGTTGTTTACGCCGTTTTTAAATGGTGGTGCTGACGGTTCTTACGAATCTAGTGAATCGTGTTTGGTATATTTAGCGACGCTATGATGAATGCGAATTTGCCGTCCAAATTAAATGTGTTAAGACAAAATACAGTTGAGGTCAAAAGTTTACATCCCCGTTTCAGAATCTGCTACATGTTAATGATTTTATTCTAATAAGAGGGATTATGCAAAATGCATGTTATTGTTTATGTACTACTGCCTTGAATAAAATATGTAACATAAGAGATGTTTACATATAGTCCACAATAGAAAATGTTTGTTGAATTTATAGGATGTTATGAAAACATTTTGAAACTAAAGATGTTTTGTTTCTGTAGCTTCTGAAGAAAAAAAGATGAACGTCACCTTCATTTTGTTACAAACCCATAATTCATCTTTGGAAACACAAATGAAGATATTTTTGATGAATTCTGAGAGCTCTCAATCCCTCCCAGACAGCAATGTAATTAGCATGATCAAGGTCCAGAAATGTGGCAGGGACATTGTTAAATGAATCCATGTGCCAATAGTGGGTAGTGTCTGAGAGCTCTCGGAATTCACCAAAAATATCTTCATTTAGTCTTACGGGTTTAAATTGAGGGTAAGTAATTAATGACAGTCTTCTTATTTTTGGGTGAACAACCCCTTTAATGTATGGTTTTTCACATATCTCACACAGTTTATATCGGTCCGTGTTTGTGTGTTCCAGAAAGTCAGTCTGTGAATTATTGTTCAGTTACTTTCTCTGCAAGTTACCTTGTTACACCAGTAGAAAAATGAATCACTGAATCATTCATTCAAATGATTCACAAGTAGTCATTAGAATCATTCACTCAGCCAATTTGTTCACAACCCTGAGTCATCAGAAAGTGGAAACCACTAATACATGTTGTTGATTGTGCTTTGACTTGAACAATTTTAGGAGCTGGAAATTTAAATAATTGGAAATAAGCCAAGTTAGTCCATATATATATATATTTTTTTTTTTTTACTGAATTTGAATGAAAGCCATATCAGGTCTATTTCTCTCTGTATTCAGACTGAGTGATGTGTCTGGCTAGAGATCCATTCTTTAATTCTGCACACAGTCTTTGGACTAAATGAAGACAGGAATTGAGGGCCAGTGGCCCACAAGCTGTCTCTCCGGCTACTAGCAGTTAATGTGAGTGTGTAGTTAGTGTCGACCAAGCGATGGCACAAACCCCAAACACCTGCTTAATCTCTGCTCCAGGGTACATAACCACACACCAGGCTCCTACTAATAACTCCTGCGGCTGCAATAAGAAGGCAATTCTAAACCCGTGTGCCGTGTTTAAACCCCCCTGCAGTCATAAAAGCCTCTGGCTCGTCTGTTTTGATAATGTTTGGCTACAGAGTGATAACGCAAAAGCTAATGTGAGGGTGGTGCAAGGGACTGCCCTCAAACTCTGAAGTCCTATGTCTGCATACTGAACTTGTATCTTTGGTTGACTATGAACAGATGATGATTACGCACAGCTAGTTTTCTTTATATGATGTTGAAAGCGTCCACCTTTATGTAAATATACAGGTTCTTGCTACCATGCAATTTTTGTCATACATTTTTCCCCCTCACAATTCTGACTTTGTTTTCCACAGAACTGATAAATACAAAACTGCGTGTAAAAAAATGCGGAAGCTTGTTTGTGCCACAGCATAAAAAGGAAAAAAGCAACTGCAAACTTTTTTATTTCATAATTAAAGCATTACCTTTAAGTCCATGAGATAATTACATAATGATTTAACATGGAGGAGGAGCTAATGAGTTGTTGTAGGAACCAACAAGTGAGTAACTGAGCACAAACACAGGAGAACATAGACACAGAGAGAAACACTTCATAGTTCAGAAAACACTAGACAGGGGAACACTGACAGAAATCATAACAGTGTCATTCACACAAACACTAAACACCATCATGGTGAAACTCATTAAACTGAAAAACAAACATTAATTTAACATCATTACATGTAACATCAAACCCTAATAAACATAATTAATAAAAAACTAAGAAACAACATAGTGATTTTAAAGATAAAGCATCAAATTCCAAAATGCAATGCAAGAAATTATGGGAATACAGTACAGGAATTTACCAATTATTTTACCGTTAACCATTTAACAGGTTTTTAGTGTAGCATTTTCCTTTTTCCCCCATTAAAATCACTGTAATGTTTTACAGTGTATAAAATATTTTCTTAATACAGTAGGCATACTGTATTTAGAGAATATATTATATGAACAATTTACCAATTTGTCATCACTTAATCCTTTTCTCATTGTTCCAAAGCTGTGGGACTTTTGTTTGTGGGACACAAAAGAATGCATACACAATGTATTCCCCATACAATAAAGCAGAAAGGTGAATAAGGAACTGTCAAAAGACATAAAAGAACCATAAAAGTAGTCAAAAATATTTTTCAAATCTTTTTATAAAGACAGACAATATGTTTTGTGACTAAAATGACTGAATGCCCCATATGAATTTGTACGAATTATCTACACCTAACCTTGTCCTTAAACTTACCCATCACAACGGTTTATACAAATATAAAATTATACGAGTGAGGTCGCACAAATTATGAGACATGTGTTAAATATAGCACATAAGAATGGACCACTAACATGGTGCCTGTGTTTAAGTTTGACAGCCCCTAGTCTCCACCGATTTTCACTGCATTGCAAATGAAAAAAAATAATTATACTTAAAAACAACACTTTTGGCTGAACTATTTCTTTAACATCACTGTGTTGTTAACCTGATGCTGTGTGGCCACTGCTGTGGGGGGAGCTTGATTATGGGAATTTGAGGTCCATAGAGGTCCATTACACTCTTAATATGGAATGGGGTGGAACCCATTTATGCAATATGGCAAAAACCCATTGTGCTCTTAAAGCATTAGCATCTACATTGTTTTTTGAATGGGTCCATCGGGTGCTGGAACTTCATTAAAAAAATCTTCCCATAAGGCAACACTCATCTAAACATCATATCAGCTGATCTTCATGTAAACCATTGAGAATTCCTTCTTCATAACACACCAGACTTGCCAAGATGTTTTAATTTGTCGGTTTGTTGACAACAAACCAGGCTAACAGCTTTATTTGAAATATATCCCAATTACAATCTCTAAACTCCACTAGCAACATGAAGACGGTGTTTGCGGCACATTAACCTATGGTCTTATGGATTACTGCAATAAACAGTGCGATTACCTCATTCACAAAGCAATTTAGATCTTTTTTTGATAAGGAACAAAAAGAAACATACCACAATAGGAGGAAAAACTTAAAATGAGTGGCTGGAGTAATTGTAATTAACGTCTTTGGTTGAGGAAAATTTAAGCACACGTGGCCTCAAGCCTTTCGACTTGTTGTGCCTCCACAGACCCCGCTTGTCCTCTTGTCACTTTCTGATGGCATATGAAAATGACGACATTTCCAATGAGGGAGCTGAACAAAAACATGGGTTGTATTTGAAAAACATCTCTTTGACCTTTAGAATCTGCCATTAATTGCTAATGCCAGACAAGAGAAGGATTTCAGTCTCCTGTGAAAACGAAATTAGAGGCGAGGCGGCCGGACTCAGGAATGAGTGCAGCGAGATTGAACTATTACGCACGTATGCTGGCATTTCCAACACTGCAGAAAAAAGCCAACAGACCCTCTCTCCAGGGAGCTGAAACCCTTGTTGATAGGAAGCATTTAGTTTTGATATTTTTCCACATAAATATTCAAAAACAAACCATAAAAGGTTTGTGAGTAATGCAAAATAGAGCGCTTCACAGGTATTCACTTAACAGCCTTTGCTATTTACATTTACTCATTTAGTGGGTGTTTTTCTCCAGAAAACATACATTGTATCAGTACATGACCCTGGTGTTACAGAAATAACTGCTGCGGATGTCATTTGTGTTTAAAACAAGCTTGAGCTCCACCTCAAGTGCAGCAATACATCTCTGCAATTTGCATTTATTACGTAATTCACTGACAACACAAAAGCAAGTGCATGATCACAGAATCGTGATCGTTCACATGATTGGGGCGAGTAAAAATATACTCAAATCACATTATTGAAAGCTGAAACTCCATTGTTATGTTTTGGTCAACCTACAGTATATTCTCAGATAAAAATATATTAAAAAGTTTTCTGGTGGAATCCAGACAAGAAAGGACCTTTGCACCTCTGTGCCTCTGGCATGCTGTTCTGGAGAGATTAAAAAGATAGTTTTAATAGGCCTGCAATGCTCTTGGGCCTTATCAAGCTTGCACACTTGTACGCCAAGCTGCTTTGGGCAAATACAAATCATGCAAAGCTTCCAACTCTCTAGCAGTCCAACAGCTCAAAAGTCCAATGGTCTAATTTACATTTGGCATCGCAGGGTGGCAAATTCTGCACAGAAAGATAGATATGAGAATGCAACCAAAAAGGATTAATTCAACTGAGAATCGTTGGTGGAGCTGCCATAGAGTTCATTTAATCCTGTTGGACGTTTTGTGCACAAACAGCCAGAAAACTCACAGATTTTGTCTACAGTTGGTTCGACGGTTGAAGCCAAATCCAAATTGAAAGGTTATTTCATTAATTCCATCAATCAATGTTTCACATTTACATGTTTAATCTGAAAGCACATGTGACTAAGAAAGGAAATGTTACAAATGTTATATTGACATTAACATATTAATTTGTTAATCAGTTTACACAGAAGAAAGTGGTAAAATCATAATCTAATCACTGTTCTAGAGGTTATAATCATAATATTTTTTTTTTTTTAACTGGAAAAGCTATGAAAGAGGTTGGTCACTGCAAATGCGAAATAATGAAAAAGTTTATGTGGACATGAAATACGTATGATGTTGCATTGTTAAACAATGAAAAAGTCTACTAGTTAATTTAGAAAATTGTCTCAAGGTTACGTATGTAACCTTAGTTCCTCGAAGGAACGAGATGCAGCGTTGACGAAACTCTATGGGAACGCCTCCAGCGTGACTGATCTGAATCGTGTGTAAAATCAGCCAATGATCACTGGCTAGGAAGTATAAAAGCACGTGGTATGCTGCCAGCAGATAGCTCCTGTCATGCAGTGGAGCGCCGGCAGGGCATGCCGAAAGTGTGCTTTTGAGACGCAGCATCTCATTCCTTTGAGGAACTAGGGTTACATAAGTAACCTTTAGACGTTCCTCTTCAGAAACTTGAGCCGTGTCGACGAGACAATATGGGAACGAAATGCCCACGCCCCCATACTTTCAAATCCCTGTCTAGTGTGTGTTTGTGCACAGCTAGAACGAGAGAACAGAAGAGCCCGGAGTGGCTCGTAAGTCAAGTCTGGCACAACTGGCTGAGGTGTGACCATAGGTACCTTAGGACTGTAACCCACTCGCAGGTACAGGAAGGCTTTGGCCATGCCAGGTGCAAAGTCAAGATGTGAAGGGCCCACTGAGAGGGCCTGCAGAAGTTCCAGCACTGTACTGACTGGGCAGTTAACTTGATCTTGCCGGTGTTCTCTACACCAAGAAGTGAATAATTTCCACTTCAGGGCATATAGTTTCCTAACTGAGGCCACACTCTCAGTTTCCATAACTTTGGACAAGGGTGCACTATGGTGCCCCTCGCTTGTGAGAGGAGATCCCTCCTGATTGGAATTTCCCATGGAGGGCTGCGTAGGAGTCCCACTCTCTCCAGAACTCCTGGGAGTAGAGCGATCGGGGGAAAAGCGTACAGACGAAGCCTCGGCCTTCCATGACCGCTCCCCAACCAGTGAGAGATGCGTTCATCGCTAGTGTTACGCGGCGAGTCGGAGCTCCCAGCACTGGGCCCTGATTCAGGAACCAAGGTTTCCTCCACATTTTCAAGGCACGTACTGCTCGGTGTGACACTCTGATCATGCGAAGGGGATAAACTTTTGTTCCTTAGCCACCGCTGTAGGGGCCTCATACAGCAGGCCAATAGGTATGACGTTGGACGCAGCTGCCATCAGGCCCAGCAATCTTTGAAACTGCTTGACAGTGAGTGACCGGCCAGTGAAGTGGTCCTCTGAGCTGGAGAAAGCACACTTTTCTTGGTGTTCAGTCTCAACCCCAAACGTTTCATGTGAGCGCGAACAACATCTCAATGTCTGCTCACTTCGCTCGGCGACTGTGCTAGAATCAACCAGTCGTCGATATAATTCAGCATGCAGATGCCCTGGAAGCGCAGTGCTACATCCACACACTTCGTAAACGTACGGGGCAAGAGTGCAAGGCCGAAGGGGAGAACCCGATATTGGTACGCTTTGCCCCCAAAAGCGAACCTCAGGACCTTCCTGTGAGAAGGATGGATCGATACATGAAAGTATGCGTTTTTGAGATCTATCATGACAAACCAGTCCTCGGACCTGATTTGTGGCACAACCTGCTTGACAGTGAGCATTCTGAACTTCAGTTTATTTACTGAGTGATTCAATAGCCTGAGATCTAAAATGGGCCTCATCCCTCCATCCTTCTTTGGAACTATGAAGTAGCGGCTGTAGAACCCGCACTCTTTCTCGTGAGGAGGGAACACCTCGATGGCCTCCTTTCGAGTTTCTACTTCCTGTTTCATATCCAGAGCCTGCTCTTTTTTTTGCAGTGTATGAACAATCACAAAAGTGGGTATGAATTATTATATGGACCATTGAACATCTATTTAAATCATTATATTTTGGTGTTATTTATCTGCTATTATAATATTTATTCATATTTTGAATAAACATTTTATTTCAGTCTTTATTCTTAGTAATTTTGTCATGTGCTTTGTCAGTTTTATTCATTTTTTTTTTTTCATTTTAATGTACAGTGTTTAATTCAGTTTTAGCAATTTTAGTAACTTAAACATATTTCTCCTTAGTTGCCATAGCCACATTTCTAATTTGACATTATTATTTATATTTGTTTTTTAATCTAATATTTATGTTCTCCTTAATATCAGCTTTTTTAAATGATCAAAATGGTTTGAAAACTTTGAATTTTATTATACTAACAACAACAACCACCACCTCTGCACATTGGGGTGAGATTTAGAGTCACACTAGTATCATAGTCATACTCCTTTTCAAGTTCATATTGCACATCTCTATTTTATTTTTTATTCATGAGTTTGACACAGATATACAATCAGAAACATGGAAAAGAAAATGAAACTTTGGTACAATGGTTTTGTTGTTCTGAATTGATTTGATGCAGCATCTCTTGTGAACCTTCACCTTAAAATCAGAGCAGCTAAACTCACAGTCAAGACCTTGGCAGAATCTGACAAACATAGAAAGAAAATTGCAAATCACAAATGCTGCAAGAGTCTTGCGTTGTTTGAATATCGTATGGCAAACAAATGCAATGTCTGTGGCTCTGACAATGCAGTGTGTCCGCTGTAGGAAAAGATTAATAATGGGCTCTGTGTAATTACCTCAAAAGCCTGTTGGGACATAATTCGCTCAAAGCAGAAGAGAACACAAGATGGATCATGACTACATGTTTCCTTTGTTTAAATCGTTAAAAGACACCAAAGTCGAGATTATACTTCACAAAATAAATGTACCACAAAGAACAAAATTTACACAAATGCATATTTCAATTAAATTATTATTTGATGGAAAATGCTAGATTATCTTTGATGTCTGTATCGTTTTTAAAATTCTTGACTGTAAGTGTTATGTTTTTGTTTGTTTGTTTTTTATTGAGTATTTAAATATGTAATCTTCATACCATATTTGCACATAGCGGTTGCTCCTTTAAAAATAGTTGAAAATGAACTCGAAGAGTTCAAAATGGACTGTAGAAGAGTATGTTTCTTCATCAGAACAGAATTGGAAATTTAAAATTGCATTACTTGCTCACCAATGGATCCTCTGCAGTGAATGGGTTCCATCAGAATAAGAGTTTGTAGGACAGCTGATAAGAACATCACAATAATCCACAAGTAATCCACATCCCAGTCAATCAATCAATGCCATACAACTAGGGCTGTAGCGATACACGATATGAAACCGAAATCGTGACACTCAGATCCACGATCCTGTGTTACAGTGTGATAAGGGAGCATCCTGGCACACCCCGTGACTACCTTGAATTGCGCGCAGATGACATTTCATGCGCGCGCGAGTGCTTGAATTGCGCGCAGATGACATTTCATGCGTGCGCGAGCGCTTGAATTGCACCCATATATTTCATGCGCGCGCGAGTGTTTGAATTGCACCCATATATTTCATGCGCGCGCGAGTGTTTGAATTGCGCGCATATGACGCGCGGTTTTGAAATTAGCTTGCGGCTCCCGTTTCTTTGCGTGTAGATCTGTTTTGCTCTGGCGTATGTGATTTTCCCGCGCGTGCCAGCATCAGTGGTGCGCTCGCGTATTACTGGCATAGATTTGAGCATAGATATGCCTCCATTTTTGGTTGTCGATGACGAGGGGTTCAAGTATTTACTCAGTGTGCTCGAGCCCCGTTATCTATTACCAAGCCGGGCGCAAATTGTTTTAAAAATCTTTTTTTTCTCCCACCCCCCACGAAAAAAAATCGTGATACGAACTGAATCGTGGGTCAAAAATCGTGATATGAACCGAATCGTTGGTTTGGTGTATCGTTACAACCCTACATACAACACAATACTTGGTATAGAGTACTCTTATTTAGCCTAGAGTTGCACACTGTAAATATGAATGCAAACAATAAAGTCAGTGGTTTAATATTTGTTGATCAGCCATCCTATGCTGCGTTTCCTTAAAGCATTGTAAGCTTAAGTACATCCTAGACCAATTGAAACCAATGGAGCTACAATCAAATTAGGCTTACGATGCTTTTGGGAAACGCAGCCCTGGTCTCATAAAATATTTACCCCTGTGCAATTTTTGTGCAACCACATTTTTATGTGCCTTACTGCACATTTTGCCGCAGTTTCAGAGAGAAATGTCCACTGAGTGGTGCTAAAACACAGGTTCAGTATGTGAACCCTGGCACATTTTATTATGTTGATATACATATACACATGTAGGTAAGTATTACTGTGTTTTTATTATGTTAAATATCTGAGGACTGTTGCTAAAAGTTAATGCTCTGTCATGTTGGAAATATGTCCTACACCAAATCCAACCCTAAACCTACCTGAAGCAAAACTGATATAAAAAGGCATTTGTTGATGCAACCATGTCATTTCAACTTCATTTTATGCAGATTTGAACTGTTTTGTCAAACTGTAGATACACAGGATTTTAACCAGAGCTCCTCTCCTCTCAAGCACATCTCAGTACTCCGTGAGCTACAAAATAAACCTACTGTCTATAAAAACCCATAGATATGAAGCTGGATATGTGTGATGCTAACCTTCAAAAGTATCAGTTTTCAAATCTCCCAGCAAATTAATATTGTTTTGAAGTGCTAACAATTTGTGCGAAAATTATGCTTTATGAATCAAGACTTTGTAAATTTGCATGAAAGGAAATGAAAGGTGTATGAATTTTACTGCTTCTAGTGTTCTTTTTTTTTTTTTTTACTGCAGTGATATGTACTTACTGGTACATATTTTGTGTCTCGCTAAAAAGTGCACCCAGGTACATTTATGCCATGAGACTAGGTAATAAAAGTATTTATGAAGATAAACTATCCTTTGAATACTGCATGTACAAATAAGTGTTTGCTTTCTATTTAATGTCTGTTTTTGTGCATGTCTGTCTATTGCGTGTCCCTCTAGGTCCATTTTTTCTACACACTCCAGTGCTCTGCAAATATCCCAACCCTGTCTGCAAACCCCTCCGCTCCATTCCCTTTCCTCCTCCCCTATCCTCAGCAGAGGCTCTCTCACGCGTGTCCACACAATCGCAGGGCTGTAATTGGTATGGTTTACACTTCCTTAAGAGCAAATCGAAGCCTGGCTAGACAGACAGCATTGCGGCAGCGAGAGCTGAGGGGAAAAACATAGGGTTCCACAGAGGCCGGGCTTTCTTTTAGAGATTCAGAACAAGCGCTCTGTCTTTTTTGGGGGGTCCCCTTGTGGGGCGATTGAGGGGTCGGTGTGTTTGAACAGCTTCCAGAATCATTTCCCATAAAGCCTGTGTTGGGGTAAATTAATGTGAGCAACACAGCATTATTGGGAGATCCCCAGTCGAGAGCTGTGAGTAAGCAGACGCTGTTCTTTCGACCTGATGCTTTTTCCCAAACCTGCTGAGTATCTGACTCCCACACTGTCTGTCACATTCTGTTTTTAAAAGAAGAATCTGAAGCCAAACATGTCATGCTGACAGACACAATGCTCCCTTTGAAAATGTTTTAGTTTACCACCTACATGGTGTAAATCTCTGGGGAGTATTGCTATGGATATTGTGCACTATTGTGAATCCACAAAAAAAGTGTAAGCATTTGATTTGATTATGTATCCGACAACAAAGAGGTTATTTGTAATGGTGTGATTATTTCAGAGACGGAACATGAATCGTATTGTAGTTGTTCTGTAGCTCAGACATGGTTTTGATTCCTAGGGAAAGCAATAATACAATTTAAATGCATACCTTGGATGCAATAGAAGTCTTTTTTTGCAATCTTTGCAAAGTTTTTTTTTTGTTTTGTTTTTTTTATTAATAAATGCAAATCTGCAGAATTAATAAATTAAGAAATTTTATGTCATGGCTGAATTTAGAATTCACAAATATTTTGCTTGGTAGATCAGCAAAGATAATTGTAGCTTAATTGCAATTGAATGGACTACAGTATGATCCACAAATAAATGTAAAGTGATTAACAAAAATTAAACATTGGGAAATGAATAGAATTAGATCCACAAATAAATCCACAAACACCAGTTTCACAAACACTAATTAAATTCACAAATAAAGCAATAAAATAAGTTTTGCAAATCATATTCACCAACTTATATATCACAACCTCAAATTTTCCTGACATTCATTTGTCAATCGCATCCTGTGCACCTGTGAATCACTGAGCAATTGTGAACAAGCCGTGCTGACAATCCACAAAAAATGTGGACCTAATAGAAGGGCAATAAAAATGGGTACAGTAAAAGATGTTTTAAATTGGATTTTGTTAGACCATTAGACTGCGCATCATGCCAAGCCACAGTATGATATTTTACATGCATTTGAAAATGCCAGAGAAACACTGTTTTAAATCATGGCGATGTGCTATACTGGATTTGATATATTTCATATTCTATATGGAGTTCATTTTACAGCTGGGATAGAAATTAACCCACCAATAAGTTTAAATAGATTTTTAGCTTTTTAAAGCCACTTTTTCAAGTGTACAAGTCAAATTGCTTGATTTGTACTGAATAATGAGACATTTGGGCTGTTATTAAAATATATAAATTTAAATAAAATTTAGCTTTGCAATGCAGAAAGCTATTGTGCACATAGAGAAAAATAAAGTCTTTGGAACATTTAAATATGCCCATATAGGTCGGCATATTGGCAACAAAACTTTTTCATATTAATGTTTTTGTGTAGCTTAGTTGGTAATGCTTTGCGTTATAAGATGATATCATGCGATCATGGCTTCGGGTCGCTGTGATTATGCCTATTAAGATATGATCCTGGATCAACATTACTGTCCAAAAATATAGACTCTTCCCAATCTCTACCCCTACAAGGGTCTAGGACCACCTAACCCTGATCATAGGCCTAAAACAGATATTTCCGATATTTCACAGAGAATAACAGCGTGCAGTAAACAGTAAAACTGTGTGTTCATAATTAAGATAGCACATTAAAATACCATAATAAGACACAACAATTTTCCATATCAAGCAGCAAAACAAACTGTTTTGTACAGCTAAAAATAGCTGGATGCGAATGAGACCGGAAGCTATACCCATCAAATGTAGAAAATGGCGGCCCCATTTTTACGTCAGGAAAAAGGTGGATAGGGTCGTTTTTTGTTGAAGGACAGGCTCAGTGGAACTGTCACCATTAGTTGGCAACAAAGGACTCACTTCATTAGTGGGCCAATTATCATTCACTTAAATTATTTGGCCAAAACACAGATTTATTCAGACCAAGCAGTCATTCTTTATGTCATTAAGCATTTATTCATTGAATCTTTCACTCATTCATTCAGCGGATTCATTCAGTAACAAGTTTTTACTCAAGAACACTATTACTACAGTTAAAACTGCTGTGGATTTGCTCAGAATGGGTATCATTTGCAGAACAAAAGGAGACAATTTTGTGTTTGAAATGTAAGTTGCTCGATATAAAGTTTTTGACAATTGAACCGTTGTATAAAGGCAGTATTATGTTCATGACGTATTTCAGTGTTATTGAAAATGTCATGCCAGTCTACGTAGAAGGTATCTAAGCAAACCATGTATTTGGTGAAGCGTTTATGGCTTCAAATGAATGGTTCAGATGTGTATAATGTAGGTCTTTGGTGCAAAGCAAAACACTTGAACCTCTCTGTTGCTGGCAGCCCTGCTGCTCTGCTACTGTGTTCTCTGCTGCTCTCCATGATTAATGAAATCCATAAGCCCCTTCTGCCCTTTCTAATAGATTTATGGACTTCATGGTACAATAACTTAGTGTTTCATTGTACATTTGTTTTCCTTACATTGATATTTGTCATGAGAGAGCTCTTAGACTGCCCTTTAGGCGTCGAGTGGCCTGATTTGATTGGCAATCGGTCTATGATGCTCAGCACTGGAGGAAGTCTACAGCTGACTGATTTTCTAATATAGTAGTCACACTGTAAGTTATAATTCACCATCAAAATGGCATTAATGGAGGCACATTCTATAATTTTGTTCATTTTTATTTTTTACTAATTACATTACTGATTTGCTACAAACCGTTAGACCTTTAAAAGTATTTGTATTTTTTAAAAATATTTTGCTATTTCACTCTTAAGACTAATATTGCATAGTATATAAATGTATACACCTGTATACATTTGTAGTTCATGTTCATTAGAGCCATTAATGGGAGGAAAATTAAGACAATTACTAAAAGATATTAATACAACAGCTGCAAGATATGCTTGAAGCAGCTAGGGAACAAAGAGAGAGTTTCCAAAATGGTTTACAGATATGGCTATTATCGTGTCTCTTGAAACTGCAAAGTAGCATTATTGAAATACTTAGTGTTCTAAAAGTGAATTAGACTGAAGTGTAGAGTTGATTTTGAGGTTGCTCTGTGCTCAGGGCTGTTGGAGGAGACAGAGTTTGAATAAACTGATCAAAACAGCAGCAGAAGAGCAGCTGGGATAACATGCTCAATGAAACATTTCTGATAAATTTTATAGAATAGAAATCCAAAGAGAGGCTTATTCAAAGCAGTTTAATCAAGCAGTGCAGGGTGAAGTAGAGAAACGTGCAATGATTCTAGGATTTGACAGAACATCTCTTGAGACTGCAAGTCTGCTGAAGTTACCTAGGAAATTTTGTACATTATATGTTCTTGTATATAATGTGTGTATAAAGGCACAGTGTAACATTATTTCTTGTTCAGATAAATATTAATATATTTGTTTATTTATTTTTACATATGGTTTATATCAGTTTTATTTAATACATTTTATTCTGTATTGCCATTTGCTTTTATTAGATTGTTTGGCAATGTTGTTCTAACAAGCTATATATTTTATGAGCTATGGCTACATTAGTGTCACATGATTCTTTATATATCATTTTAATATGCTGATTTGCTGCTTAAGAAGCTTAAATATGATACTTTTATGAATAGAGGCAAATGACAGATAAATTTTTATTAAAGCTTGTGCTTAATGTTTCATTTTTCCAAACCTATTCGGTGACTGGTTGATTTCATTGAAAGCAGTGTTTCTGAGCTTTTAACTCTCTAAAAGCAACACCTAATGGCAAAGAATGAATTAGTATTTTCATTTAGACCAACACAAAATACCAACAAATTAATTTTGACTTCACCATGAAATGGCTTGGGACTTTTGAAAATGACTCACATCAATGATTCAGAGTTGACTCTTTCTTTTGAGAGACAAAAACCAGTGTTGGGGAAAGTCACTTTAATGCTTTACAATATTGCGTTACTCCCTAAAAGTAAGTAATCATGCAACACAGTCTCCCTCCAACTCGTCACATTTTGACGCTTGGGCAAAACAGTTCTGCGTTGTTTTTTGAGACTCAAAGTACCCCTTTTTAGTCACTTTTCGACGTGAGGGGTCCTCCATTGTTTTCAGTTGTTTGGCTTAATGTAATGGTTTGCATGCATACATAAATTTATTACTGTATTTATTTTTTTTGTTTTATTGGAGCACCAAACCCTGCCCTAAACCTACCCACTTCTGAACAATATAAACATGCACAGGCAAATGTAGTTACAGCACAGGTATTTATTGCACAAACTAACATATCATCATAAACAAGCAGTATAAATAAATTACAAACAAGTCGTGTCCCATTCCAAGTCTTCTGAAGCCATACAAAGTCTTGCGAAGAAGAGAGTAAAACACAAGGTTTAAATGACTAAAAATGATCCCGCTCCGTTCACGCGCTGTCATCTCATTCAGAAAACATACTACTGTCCCGTAGCATGATGCAATCGGTCACAAGATACACAAGAGCCAATGACAATTCACAACCAACGTTGACGTAAGGATTCTTAAAGCAGCATTTTTTGAAAAGTACACAGAAGACGAGACAGTGACTACGTCTATTCCTCTCACAAATCAATCGTTTTGCATCAGAAAACTTGGAATATTAATATCTTTCAAATATATTATGACAGTAGTTGTATCTACCTGCTATATTTTGTGTTTTATTGACAGATGGTAGGTTCAGCGGCAGGGGTTGGGTTACTCATAAATGTGTAAACACATTTTATACATAGAAAAAATCACACCCCTATATATATGCAATAATGCCAATGTGTTTACCCAATATATCTTTTAATTATGACGATAAAAAAAAAAACAATTAAAATATTGCGCCAGCGTGTTGACACTAAAGGTTTCCTATTTAAAACAATGGAGGACCCCTCACGTTGAAATGTAACTTAAAAGGGGTACCTTGAGCTTCAAAAAGTGACGCTAAAGTGTTTTGAACAAACGTCAAAATGTGACGAGTTGGAGTGAGACTGTGTTGATTTATGTTACTTACAGTAGTTACTTTTATGGAAAGTAATGCGTTATGTTACTTTTGCGATACTTTCTCATTACTTTTTGAATATGGGCAGAGCTTGAGTGTTTGATTAACATAAGAAGTTCTATTTATCGCTAATGTAAAAGCACACCAAAAAATGTCAAGAATAAACCTCAGGCTGAAGAAAAAGTAAATTCACATCTGTAAAGAATTCAGGAGAAGAAAGTTCAATAAAAGTCCAAGAAAAAAACAATGAAGTACAGTAGTTAGTTTTTGAACTCAATTATATTATTTAAAAAAAAAAAAAGTAATGGGTTGCTTTACTAGTTACTTGGAAAAAGTAACATTACATACAAACCACTTTCAGATTTAAAACTATGCAGGATGTTTTCATTCACTTAGTGTTGTATTACAGACTGCATGAAAGATGGATGAAAAATGAAAGAACATTGGTCTTCTTTAAATTTTAATGTATGAACATTTTTCTCTGATCTAGTTACTTCTGTTTGAACACATCACCATGTTGTCCTTAACAGACTTTAAAGTTGTGTGTCACATAAGAGAAATATGCTGTAAACATAGTGCATCAATTCTATCTTGAAGCACTAAGCGAAATGGCGATTACTTGATACGTGGCTGGCTGGCCTTGCTCTTGGGCTGTTGCACTGTATCTCCAGGAACTCTTCATCAGAGAGAGTGAATGCATTCGGGTCTCAGGCAGACACCGTGAAATGGACCCGGCTGTGGTTCACAGCTCCGGGCCCGGCACATTTGCTAAGGGCCATTAACGTCGTGCCTTACCGGGACCCAGTGGTCTGCCATTCACCCTGTCTGCAACCCCCAAGTGTGCTGAATCTGTGGAGAAATTGTGCACGGACCTTTTCTAGTGGAATTCATACAGACCGAAGAACCACTGACACGGAGGACTGATGATGTCTATTAGTCGTGTTTTTGAAAGGTTCAAGAGGTTTTAGATTGTCAGCACTCAAGTCATAAATACTGTAATTTTAGTGGTGCTTGCTCCTGCAGGGATGAGGGATTTGAACAAACCCCTAATGCTAACTTTGATGAGTAACTTGTCCCACACCGTTTACTCTGTGAAAACGAATGTTACATTAAATTGTGCAGCTAGTTGAAAGCTTTTTGAAGTGTTTTGGTTTTGTATGCAATCATTAAATGTCCTAAAATGAACGCGGGACCTTTATCTAATGTAGGCATCAAAATATAGACATGCAGAGGACGAGGTTAGTGTCAGTAAGAGTTAAAAAAAAAAGTAAATAAAAATTAACTGATTAATCTTAAATGCTTTTAATTTAAATAATCAAGTTCAAATAAGTTTTTATGTACATGATGTGTGTGTATTGTGTATATTTGTTATGTATAAATCCACACACGCAATATATATTTTGAAGATATTTACATATATGTATGTTTATAGAATTTATAATACATGTGAATATTTAATATGCAAATATGAAATTTTTCTTAAATATATATATGTGCATGTGTGTGTTGTGTGTGTGTGTATTTACATATAAATAATAAATGCACACAGTACACACACACACATATATATATATAAAATGTAAGGAAAACTTATTATACACTTAATTGCGATTAATTGTTTAACAGCACTAATGAAATATTCAAAAGTGAGAGTTCAGAAATGCTACCAAAAATGTAATAAAAGAAATTCTGGATTTTTTTCTATTTATCAAAGACTCTTGTTTGAAAAAATGAATCAGCTTTTTTTACAAAAATATTAAGCAGCACAATTGGTTTCAACATCGTTTATAATAAGGCATCTTTCTTGAGCAGCAAATCAGCATATCAAAATCTTTTTCTGAAGGATCATGTAACACTGAAGACTAGAGTAATCATGCAGAAAATTCTGCTTTACCATTACAGGAATAAATTACTTTTATTAAAATACTGAAATTACTCATTGTAAATGGTAAGAGTTTGCTGTGCTGTCGGGGGGGTGAGCCGGGAGGTCGGCGGACTCCGAGCCCTGATGATTTGAACCCTAGAGAGGGCAGAGCTCGGCGTCCGGCTCGGACCCTGCGTGCCCCCCGTGAAGGGCGCAAGAACGGGCAGAGAAGGGGTGGAGGAGGGATGCGCAAAAGATGAGATCTGGAAGGGAAGGAAATGGGTTTATTTATAGTGGGTAAGATGGATCTGATTGGATGGATGAAATGAGGAGATTAGTTAGATTAGTTAATGCCGCGCCAGCTGCGGTTGATTCGTACACGCTCCTCCTGAAATTAGTTTGCAACATCACTTAACAATAGTACTATAGTGAAGTCTTTCTGAGTTTTAAAACATTAAAAAAAATGTTTCAAAAATCTTACAGGTGTATTTAAAGATGTGTATAATGCAACATTTACACCAAGATTTTTTAATTTTTTTAACAAAAGAAACACCAACTGGTGCCACAAAAAGAGTTATGAATATAAATGAATGTTTAGTAGGGTCAATCACAGGTAAACGTCCTTCCTGCTGTGATAGTAAACCCCAAACATTTGTGAAAATGATTGTCATGCTTTAGCAAACATGAGAGGTCTACGTTCTATTTGATAACCCCCTCCATTTCCTGTTGAGCGAGTACAATAGAGGAATATTTTCAAGGAAATGAGGAGCTAAAGCAGCTCTGCTCTGGGAGATTTACTGACCTCTGATTTTTGTTTTTCTCCATGTTTGTTTCGTGCACTGTTGACGGAGGTCGATAATTGTTGCTTATTTTCCCTCAAATGCTTGAATCAATACCATTGTGCATCTCTCTGCCCTATGCACCATCTGAGACTGTGCTATTTTAGAGAGCTGACCAGTGCTCGCTCTCTCTCTCTCTCTCTGTGCTGAAGGGACACAAAGACACCAGCATTCAAAGCAACCTAGTTCCATCTCTATTTCACGGAACACTGCATGTATGGAACAGACGCACATCTGATTAGTCAGTCTCCTGCGACTGAATGAATAACAGTTGAGGGAGTTTGCTAAGTTTGACTTCTTTGAGAACTGAATTCAGCAAATAAGCATACAAATACCACCTTTCATATACCATCGATTTGAAATGTGCCATCCAGCAGTGTTGATCGATAAACACGTACGTGGAGGTTGAATGCGACGAAGCCTCAATTTTCAACTGTAACGTATTGCTCCTTTCGGTTTAATCTGTTTCCACATTAACCCTTTAAATCTGAAAGCTGACCTCTGCACACAACAATATAGGTGTTCTGTGTCAGACAAATGCATTACTGTCAGTTGAGCTCAGTGAGGCGGAACGGAGCAGTAATGTAGGTTGTGATTAAGGTTATGTGTGCTGGCATATAGTTGGACAGCTAACCTTTGCCGTCATTTAATGCTCACTTAAAGTTAAAACACCAATAATTAAATTTTAAGCAACATTATTAATGCCAGTTCAACCAGTTTTTATAATAATGCCATTAAATTAAATCTTAAAGCCTTAATATACATATATATAAATGCATATTTATTAGGACAGTCAGATTGATTAATCATGATGAATTTGCATTCAACAATGTGTTTAAATAATGTAAAAAATAAATATGCATATATGTAAATATTACATTTTGTAAATGAAAACTTTTTTTTTTGATGCAATTAAAAATCATGACTAATACACACAGGCACACAATGTATATGTGTTATGTTGAAAACATTTTGATGCTTAATATTTTATATTAATATTTAATGATAATAATGCAAATACAATTATTTAATCCCATAGATTTTTAAAATAAGCACATAGATTTATAAGAAATAAAAAAGAGAATATAAGAGAGAATATAAATGGTTAAAATAAAAACAAAATAGTAAGCAGCAACATTAGTAATAATAATAAATACCATTATTTATAAATGAGCACCAATAATAAGTAATCATAATTGTGCGACCAATTGTGAACCATATTAAAATGATTTCTGAAGACTTATGTGACACTAAAGACTTGAGTAATGGCTGCTTGAAAAAAAATCTTATACATTGCATTTTAAAGTTTGTTTAAATAGAAAAAACAAAAATATATTATAAATTGTAATAATATTTCATTACTTTAAATTTTGTACTGTAGCTTTGATCAAATAAATGCAGCCCTGGTGAGCATAAGAAACATTTACCACAAATGTATCTAATTGCAAAAGCTACTTGTGTTGTAAAATAATATAATATTATATAATAATGCATTGTCGAGGACACCCCTAATTATATTATATTATATCTGTACTGAGGTAAACTGAGTCTTGAGAGAAACGGGTCGTCGGGTTGCGCGTGGCACATTTCAGTGTTTGCCTTTTCCTGCTTGATTGTCACAATAAAGGCATCGATTTCACAAGCCACTCGAGTCAGATCAATCGCGTAGGCAGTTTTCGATGTGTGTTTACTTTACAGACTGCCAGATTAGATTATGTGCGCTCAGGTAGGGGGCCCTGGTACGAAAAAAAACCTGCAGAAATCAATCCCTCATTGGCACGGCTTTCCGAAAGCGCTGATCTTGAGCATATGTCCTCTAATTACTCTGATGGGAGCTTGCTAATGGGCACAGAGCCGGCCTTGTGCTCACTGTGAATGCTCGTTAATGTCACTGTCACAACGTAGATCCCCGGGCCCCAAGATCAAGGCTTGGGAACATGGATGGCCCCTAACCACCCCTGCTTCCCCCCTCCAGTACATGAAACTGTCTCACTTCTCTGTCTAATTGCTCTCTAAATTATTAACCTCAATGAAAGGAGGACAGTGTCCCATTTGACCCTGCTTATATAGCTGAAGGTTTGGGAGCCGGTGCTTCACGAGAAATGTGTGAATACATGCATATTTAACCATCTGTGGAAGATTTGCCATTTGCACAGGTTATTACCGACTTTGACCTGTCATAAGAATTTCTGCTTTTTTTATTTTATTTCACGCAAATAACTGAGAGTACATTTCTTGGTTTGTTTTGTTGAATTTGAAGCCGCAAAAAAGGGAAAAAGTGCACTCGGTTCTGACAAATTTAATTAGCTTAGCGAATTAGGGTGAATTAATTGCAGCTGTGGGTGTGTGGTGGTATTGTGACGTCTCCGCAGGTAAGGCAGCACTGCCGAAGACTGTGAGTAATTATGTTTGTTTTTTAATACCCTTGTTTTGGCGTAATTGCCAGTCCCAGCATGCCCACACACACCTGCAGGAACAAATGTGATTTATTCATCAATTCAGTGGTAGAGGTTTACACATTACAAAGCATAAACAATTCCCTCATGGTATTGTTAATAATTCAGTAGGTTATACGTTAATAATAGATAAATTCTACTGTCTCTGTAAATAGCTTGTAAATGTCACACACTCCGTTTTAAGGTGGCGTGTTTAACCAGCATGTATTTCATCACCTCAGTTGGCGGATCACCTGTGTGGAACGCTTTTAAAATTAAATAGCCACTTGTTAAAGTGTAAAGGCAAGCCGAGCTTTTTAAGGTTATTTAAAGTGATTTTGTTGGTGAAGCTGCTATTATTAGCAGCGTTCAGAGTTAAAAACCTGAGGCAATTGTTTTTTAGTGTAGTTTGTAGTAATTTAAAATATAATTTTTACAGTTTACAAGCATACAGTATATACCATTTTTACATTTACATTTTTTTACTTGAAATATTTTCTGTTTTAGGAATAAGTCGTACAGCATACATACTATATACATACATACTTTACAGTGTATATTGCTTAAAATGTTTTTTTAAATATTCATATAACTTTTTTACATCACTTTACAGTGTATTTTTACAGGGTACATCACATATTTTTCCAGTTGGTTTAGGCTAACAATTTTAAGTGATATACATTAAAAATACAATGTGAAAAATTAGTTTGGCAGCACACAGTACCTTGTAAAAAATTTCTTAATTATGAATAAAAAAATCCAAAAATCCATGCTTAATCCAGTGTGTCGCTGTAACAACTGAGTCAAAGGTGTGCAAATCCATATGCAGTTTTTTATTCACAGTCAGCAGGCAGGGTCAAACAACGGCACTGGACTGAACAACGGCTCTCCTGGCCATGAATCAGGAACTGGACTGGTCAACATCTCTCCTGGCCATGATTCGGCAACTGGACTGGGCAACGGCTCTCCTGGCCTTGATTCAGAAACTAGACTGGACAATTGGGATGAGTGTTCATGGACCTCCATGTCTGTGGCGGAACAAGGTAAGGGTTCTTTGGACTGAACTGATGGGCCGTGAGGTTGTGCAGCCACCAGCGGAACCTCTGGTGAATCTACGGTCATAACCGACATCACCAGGGTTCAATGCAGCCACCGGTGGCCACTAGAGGGACCCGGTCTCTCGCCATGATCCCTAGTGGTCGTGCAACCACCGGTGGAACCTCTTAAGGGTTGATGGCTCTCTGTAGCGGCCATCCAGGAACAGTCACCATCTTCTGCCAAGGTTCTAGGGTGGCAACCATCTTGTGCCATGATTCGAAAGAAGTGTATTTGGAAGGGTGGCGTGATGTGACTGCCTCATGAACCTGGAAAGTGGGCTTTTCCTCGTCCTCTGCGATGCCCACTGTGAGATTCGACCCGGCCGTCACCAGATCATATTCCAGGAAATCGAGGAGGCTACAAACCTCCCTATCGGCATCCATGAACGAATGGGTTCGTTAAGACCCCAGTGGAACAAGTCTTTAAACATTACACGGCACCTGGTAACACAGCTCGTAATATTGTGTAACATACTCCTTAATAGACAGTCTACCTTGTTTAAATCCAAGTGGTTGTTCAAATTGGTCCCTCACTGACTGGCGCACTTTTGAAACACTGCTGGATCCTGTTGCGGCGAAGTCTTCTGTAACAACTGAGTCAAAGGCGTGCAAATCCATATGCAGATTTTTATTCATAATCAGCAGGCAGGGTCAAACAATGGCAAACAAAGCAATGGAGATTGAGCAAAATCAAGGTTGAGGTACACGGGCAGAGAATCAGGGCAGGCAGCAATCACACAGTAAACAGATAAACAGTCCTAGCTTAAGCACTGAAAAAACAACACGGGTAATACGCTCAGAATTGAATGCAGTTGCAGAACAAGACTTCGTGATTCACTGTTTGGAGAAGCTAGCCTTTATGTTGTAGATAATAAGTGTGTGGGCGTGGATAATGAGTAGCAACTTTGAGGAAGTGGTGTATGGTGGGAAATTGAGTCCAGAGAACCGTCTGAGAGTCCTGAGGGAACTGAATGGTTGGAGTGCCCTCTGACGGCACTTGAGGGCACTCCAGCTGATATCGTTACAGTAACTTTTAATTATTGTTATTAATTTACTAAAATATTACTGTTATAAGGTGAAAATTGTTCCAATATTAGCACTAAACCATAAATAAAAAAAAAACACACAAAAACAGTGAGAAACGCAATAAAATAGCAAAATTGCACTTACTGTATAGCTTATGCAGCTATAGCTATATTTACATTAAAAGCAACTATTAAAAACACGGTTATGTACTATATGTAACTGTTTCTGTTACAGCTACTGTTAGGCTAATGAAAAATGTAATTAAATTCATACTACTTTTAGTTACTTCGTCATTAGTTGCCTGTGACCTTCTGGTGTCTGAAGGACAGTCAGGCAGCTTTTGACATTGACCGCAGTGCGATGACCTTCCTTCCTAGGGGGAGTAGGTCACTAAAAATATGGGAATTTTGCTACAGCGGTCTGAGATCAGCCTACTAAGATGTCACTTTACAAATGTGTCTCTCCTTCCATGATAAATGTCCTAGATCAGGTTGATGACACTCAGACACACAGGGAGAAAGCTATTTATGGAGTAGACTAATGGGATATAGGGAATCACAACCCTACTTACACAGATATAGGTCTTTCCCCTCCCATCCCAAACATTTGGTATAGCTAATCAGAAAGAGTTCCAAAATCCCTCAATGGTGTGTCCCGAAAACATCCCTTTGGGTGTGAAATTTATGTGGTCTGGATCATTGGCTCCTGTCAGAATTGTGTTGATTGTCTTGTGTCTGTTGGACTGTGATTATTTAATCTGGTTCAGTGATGCAGAGGAAGCATCAGGATGTATGTCTATTTCTCTTTGGAAGTTATCAAAGTGACAGCTTCATACTTCATTCGCACGGATTTTCTGACACAGACTGATGTTTAAAAAAGGAGCGTAAATGCCCACCTACATGCTTATGACTTGAACTCTCCCGTCCTTTCTAAATATCAGTTAGCTAGTTAGAGTGTTTGGAGAGATTTTCTCATTTATTTTCTCCGTCTCTCTCTCTTGCTCGCTCACTTGCTCTCCTCCTCTTGAGCTCAGCCGAGTCAATCACAACATCATTTCAAGTGGATAGTTCATTAAGCAATGCAAATTGGAAAATGAAGTGAGCTCTTTAAAAATGCCACCACAAGCACCTCTCCCGTCATCAGCAACAATCAGAATTTAAAGTTAATGCTAAAGCAGTCTTTACTTGAAATATATTTAGTCTATAAATGTTTGCATATTTTAACATTTACAGTCGAAATTGTAAATCAAGAGATGGGTTCATTCATATTTAAATTGGTTGCAAGTAATTGTGTCAGTCAGGATGTTAAGCACAGGCAAGAAAATATGTTATATATATATATAAATAAATACATTAATTCCGTAAGCACACATATATATCTGGGTTAACGCTATTCTCTCTTTAACGATTCTGAATAATCCATAATCTATGTTTTTCCCGCATATGGAACATGTGCTCGCTTGAGACGCTCCGGGTTTCATTGCACAGAATTTGCGCTGAGACACGTGCACGTTGCTTGACTGTGTGTGCTTCCATCCATCGCGTTTTACTTTAGATATGTTTTTTATATACCGTTTGGAATGCATTGGTATTAGATGCAGGAAACCTGCACGCTGACAGACTTTGTCACTGACAGTCACACGCGCTTTGTGTTTGTCCTGAAGCGGCTGTGGTTTTATGCACTTGCGTTTTCAAATACTTTTATACGAAACTGATGTGCACACCGTCAGTTATGTTTTCAGAGCAGAGCAAAACATCTTATATATCGAAAGAGATCTGTGCATTAGTTTGAATACAGCCTGTTAAAGCTGCCACTGTCTTCATCTCATCAGTAATAATCAAGCGGAAATAATGCAGAAAAAGAAAAATCCAACTTTAAAAGTCAAAACTATTTCTGCAAACTTTCATATATTTAAAGAGCACTTTTTAAAATAAGTAATAGTTTTAAAAAAGGCACGTTTTGCACAAAATACAGACTAAAATGCATGTTTGAACTGCTTCGACTGAAAATTTCTTGCTCTGACATATCTTAACATTTTGTAAAAGATGCATCTAGTCCTGGCTTAAGATAAGCCATGTTTGTGAAACTGGGCCATTGTGTTGATAATAATAATCTTATTGAATTGAATTGTGAAACCAAGATGGCAGTACTGACAAATAGATATCTCAAATATAATAGGGCTTTACTTTTAGTTATTATTTAGGTAGCACACATATTCTGAATGCCTTTGCCAGATTTCAAATTAGCCATTTTAATCTAGATAAGAAAATAATAATCTACTGTATGCCCACCCCTAATTTATTTATTTATTTATTTATGTCTGTAGAGCTCCAAATCAGCAAATTAAAATGAATTCTGAATTCTTGCCATCAAAGAAATAAATAGCATTTTATAATATATCACCATAGAATTTTTTTCCAACTCAGGCTCATTGGAAATACGTGCCTCTATATACTGTACATTTCTGCAACCCTGTATTTATGCACCTTACTGCACATTTCACCGCAGTTTCAAAGTGAAATGTCAAGAGAGTTGCGTTACAACAAACGTTTAATACGTAACCGTGGCATGTTTGCATTCGGTGCTATATATTGCAGTGTTTTTATAATGCTGCTTGAGGTACTGTACGTGTGAAAATTATTACGAATAATTATTATTAAACAATTTACCTGTAAATCATACTTTTGTGTGAAAAGGAATAACAGTTGTGGGAGTTTTAGTGCCTCTAGTGCTCATTTCAACTGAAAACAGCAGCGATTGTTATGTATAAGTACAAAGTTTTTTTTTTTCGTTTTTGCAAAAATGTTTGAAGAGGCACGTATTTGCAATTAACCTAGGTCTTTTTTCAGAATATTACTGTTAAAAAACAATTTAAATTTAAAAATTTTAAATTTAAAAACCTCAAAACAACAACAAATATATATTTATACTGTATAAAAAAAATAGAAAGTCTTAACCTTAAACTTTTGAATAAAAGAGTTGCTTTTTTAAGTGTTAAAATTCCTTTTCGACCATCATGGCATGAATTTAGGGATAACCTGTTTGAAATCTGTCATTATGTTTGCAATTGCGTTTGGTGATGCTAGTGGCACAGACATAACATTTTTAACCTAGTAAAGAAGAATAAAAAGACAAAGCCAGACGAATTAAGATGGCTAATTATTCCACAGCTTGCTCCGTTTTGAATGATATGCATTTCCGTTTCGGATTGGATTTGAAAAAAGTGTGTGGTTGACAGCAGTCTCGCCACACAGTTCACAAGATTGATAGATTACCATGTCAGTATAGTTTCTGTTCACATTTTGTCATTATGACAGCAGAATATACATGTGATTTGTATTCAGAATGTGTGCGGTAGTGAATTTGTTGCTGTTTCTTTTAGTATTTCTCTCTCGGTTATAGACTATACTTCAATCTGAGTTTCATTCCACTATCTTACCAGCATAAACCGCAGTGTATTTGTGTCATCGACTTGAGTATTGTGAGTAGTAGCAGCAAATGTTTGTTTTGGCTCTATCTGCTGTCTGCTATCTGAGGTGTGCAATAGAAGCATCAATGTCTGACTCAACCAATAGTGTTATATATGGTCATAAAAAACACTTGTATTTGTTGTAACTGTTCAACTGGGCCCTGATGGACAAAATCACAGTGCTTGTGGTCCCCATGTTGTTTGAGTTTGAGACCCCTGCTCTAGTGTGAAAGTGCCTTAAGACTACAGTGTTTGAAAAGTAACGAACTAAAACTTAGCCATAGTATGTTAAGCAACAGAAAGGCAATAATAGCTCATTCCTGTAATTCCCTGAGTTCTTCTCTCTCCTCCATGAAGTCGCCTGAGGCCTCCTGCCTCATGTATGTTCTCCAGCTGACAGCTCGGAGATCCCAACTTTGCAATTCAGGATGGGATTCATTGCTCTTTGGAGCCACATAAAAATCTGTATTACAACCATAAAGAATTTTAGCACTTTCTTTCAGTGTGTTTTCATCCACCATTTAATTCAAAGAGGTACATTAGTCTTGAAAAAAAAAAACAGCTAACTAAAAGAAGAGTTACTTAATGTATTGTTTATGTATGGCATAAATAATTAACCCATCTTTTGTATAAAAAGATAATTGAAATCTGTGTATCTGAATGTGTATATTGTTCAGTCTTTTTGTTTTCTATCATTCTATCTGTTTATTGTTCTATAATTTTGTCTGTTTTTGTTTGTCTTGTGTTCTGTCTACCATTCTATCTGTCTTGTTCTGTTCTTCTATCTACAATTCTGTCATTCTATCGTTCTGTCTATAATTTTAGCTATACTCTCAGAAAAAAAGGGTACAAAAGCTGTCACTGGGACTGTACCTTTTCAAAAGGAAATGTTTTGTACCTATTAGGTTCAAATATGTGTACTTTAAGTACTAATAGGTACTTTTTAGGCCCCTTGTGTAACATGTACCTTTTGAAAAAGGTCTTTTTTTGTCATGTTGATTCTGATCTGTCTTTCTATTTTTTTTAATCTATCTTACATATCTTTATTTTGTTTGTTGTGTATTCATTCTGTCCTGTTATTGTTCTGTTGATCTATCTTCTTTATTCAATAGTTCTTTCTATCTGTCGTTACAGTATATCTATCATTCTGTCATTCCATCAAACATTCTTTCATTCTGTTTATCTTTCTATCTACAGTCTCTGTAACCTCCACTTCATATTCTCGACCTCATGCCATTGTCATATTAGAAGCAATCTTTTGATGTTTTCAAACATTTGTTAATTTTCTAGAAATCTCAACCGTTTCCATGAGTCATGATGATTAGCCTTAAGCATCGGTGTAGTTTATAGCTGCTTAGCCTTAACTTATTTTACACATGACCGGACATGATCTTGTCAAATTCTAAACCACTAGCTGCTTAGTCCTGATGAGTGCAACGTGGACCGCAGGCGCTTTTTGAATGCCACAGCTATAACAATGACTCTAATTATATTGTGTCTGATGCTGTCACTGTCTCACTGTTCCAGACGCAGATGAGACATGGTACCCTAACCTCTGTCAGCCTGATGTCCTCCCGTCATGTTCAGTGAGTCAGCGGCTGAATGTTCTATAACATTGCTCTGCTTCATCAGAGCTTGTGTTGAGGTAATCAAGTAAGTAAGCTGTTCAGTACTAAGAGTTTCAAAATAGCATGATGCATTTGAATCACATCATCAGTGAAGCAAATCTGGTCTCTTTTGCATATATATATATATATAATGGACCAAAATATACATTTTCTCTCCCCGGTGTCATGTGACTTGTTAGTGTTACAAGGCCTCAGGTGTGAATGAGAAGCAGGTGTGTTAAATTTGATATTATCGCTTTCACTCTCTTGTACTGGTCACTGGAAGTTCAGCATGGCACCTCATGGCAAAGAACTCTCTAAGGATCTGAAAAATAATATTTTTGATTTACATAAAGATAGCGTAGGCTATAAGAAGATTGCCAAGACCCTGAAACTGAGCTGCAGCATGGTGGCCAAGACTGCGGTTTAACAGGACTGTAAAAAACATTCCATAAAATCTACAGTGAAAAACAGCTGCGGGTGCTGGAATTCGACTGTAAAAAATACAGTGACAATGTTTAAGGTTTTTACAGTTACATTTACAGTTAAATACCTGATATAACAAGATTGATATAATGATAACTAACTGATGATATAATGTTAATATACAAACCTATTAAAGTACTAAAATCTGTTTTGTAATTTTGAAATACACTGATAACCACCAAAAGCAGGTGGTGATGAGTAAGTCGAATGATGAATCAAAGCCCATTTAAACACATCAGGTGGAGCGTGCTGTCGAAGTGCACTTGTGCCCGCGCAGTGCCACCGCCTGGCGGGGTCAGCCACGGCTCCCGTCCAAGGCATGTAAGCTGTCGTCCACTCTGGCGGGAAAGGCTTATTTTGCCTCTGGACAGGCTGCTACCACTGTGCCCGCTATGGCAACGCTGCAGGTCTACCAGGCCAAGGCGTTGAAGCACCTGCATGAGAGTGGTCCTAACCAAGGGGCAATGCAGGAACCTCTGGCTGAACCTGGCGCAGCTGCCGGACACAGACAAACCTGGCTTTCTCAACGCCCCCATCTCCCAGGTCGGCCTTTTCGGTGACACTGTTGAGGACTTGGCAGTCCAGAAGCAAACCAAGGCGATGTCCCACATCCTGCCTCGGAGGGCCAGCTGGTCCAGCTGGATTGCACAGCCTCTGCCTGCTCGTCGCCGAGGGCATCCATCCGCGGCACTCAGTACACCTGCTCTGACCCCCGCTGAGGCACACGATGCACCACTGGGGGCCTGTCGTCGAGCTTGCTGTGGGCGGGGGGCGATGCCTGTTGCTCAGGGACCGGCCAGAAACACCCGGAGAACTGCCAAGCGTTCCTGAGACAGGCAACTCTGAGTTGACGACGATTGTTCTTCAAGTGATGACAAGGAGGAGGGCCGGGAGCTTCTGTGCACTCAGCTGCTGCCGGCTTACAGGTCGGCGGTACCCACATTTTCACAGAAGGTCACGGAGGGTGCCCTCTCCCCTCTATGACAGATGGGCATCCGCATCCTCAACTATCTCGACAACTTGCTGATAATCGCTCACACGAGGGATCTGTTGTGCATGCACAGGGACGTGGTACATATTTCTAAACATATCATTTCCAGAGGTTGTATTTGGGAAATAGATGTATGAGTGCTGCCAGCATTGCTGCAGAGGTTAAAGGGGTGGGGAGTCAGCCTGTCAGTGCTCAGATCCATACGCAGCACACTGCATCAAATTGGTCTGAATGGCTGTCGTCCCAGATGCCTCTTACAAAGATGATGCACAAGAAAGCTCGCAAACAGTTTGCTGAAGACAAGCAGACTAAGGACTTGGATTACTGGATCCATGTTCAGTGTTCTGATCAGACCGAGATAAACATATTTGGTTCAGATGGTGTCAAAAGCGTGTGTGGCGGCAACAAGGTGAGGAGTACAAAGACAAGTGTGTCTTTACAGTCAAGCATGGTAGTGGGAGTGTCATGGTCTGGAGCTGCATGAGTGCTGCCGGCACTGTGGGGCTACAGTTCATTGAGGGAACCATGAATGCCAGCATGTACTGTGACTTACTGAAGCAGAGCATGATCCCCTCCCTTCAGAGACTGGGCTGCAGGGCACTATTTCAACATGATAATTACCCCCAACACACCTCCAAGACTACCACTGCCTTGCTAAAGAAGCTGAAGCTAAAGGTGATGGACTGGCCAAGCATGTCTCCACACCTAAACCCTATTGAGCATCTGTGGGGCATCCTCAAATGGAAGGTGGAGGAGCACAAGGACTCTAACATCTACCAGCTCTGTGATGTCGTCATGAGTGGAAGAGGACTTCATTGGCAACCTGTGAAGCTCTGGTGAACTCCATGCCCAAGATGGTTAAGGCAGTGCTGGAAAATAATGGTGGTCACACAAAATATTGACACTTTGGGCCCAATTTGGACATTTTTACTTAGGGGTGTAATCACTTTTGTGTCACGTGAAAAAATGTAATAAAATATTTACAAAAATGTGTGGGGTGAACTCACTGCTTTGAGAGACTGTGTATATATATATATGTATATATGGGTGTGTGTCTGCATACCCGTGTCTGTGCTTGTCTTCTTAAAAGTCAATATAAAAATCTTTTGGTTGATAAAACACTAATTTATAATAAATTTATTCTGTAAAGAAAATTAAAGAAAATTAAATTAAAGACATGTATAATGTTACAAAGAATTATATTGCAAATAAATGCTTTTCTTTTTATTTTTATGTTTATTAAACAATCTTGAAAATAAAAAAATTCTGCACAGTGTCACTTGGTCAGGTCATATGACCATGCGCAACTTTTACAGTTTTTTCTTATCAAAAAGCTGAACATCAAAGACATACAACTTATTGTAACCAATATTTTTGAACAGTAGTGTGTGCTTTTTCTCATAAGATGAAAAACAAATGTTTCTTACAAACCCTGCAGTAACTATTCAACCATCAGTTTCCATTTTATCTGTCACAGGGTAAAAGTCAAGCATTTATCGTTGCCCGTTGCATGTGATTAGTGATTTGTCAAGCGTAATTTATTAAGCCCAATACTTGATTTTGCTCTGTCAGTCTGATTAGAAATCGTTTGTTTTTATATGCCATTGTGTGCTAACAATATCGCACGCTTTTCTTCGGTGATAATGCAGTATTTTTAGCAGCCAGTGGCAGAGATTAGAATTTCTGCATAAAAGCATTGAAAGAATGCTAAATGTACACTTCCCACAGTATTACATAAATGTATCAAGACATCTTTTTCTCAGAAAGTAGTGGTTGCATGCATCTAGAGTGACATGCACAATGAATGCCTTTTTTTTCCTGTAAAGCTATAGTATCTTTTAGAGTCTATTCTTTTATAGAATAGCAAACCACAATGTACAGTACAGCTGCTACGGATTCCAGCTTTTTTTTTTTTTACTTTGATTGATGAAAAGCACCGAGGCAAAGACATTTTATCGCACTCTGGAGCAGGAGAGGTCAGCGTGTGCAGTTATTCACTTTTTGACTTTTAGTACTTGGACTCTCTCACTTTCTCTCTTTTTGGCTCTTTGGTAACAGTTCCTCTGTGGCAGTAAAGAAATTGAAAACCGTGACTCACTGATAAGGAGCACAATTGGAGGTCAGTCTGGCTGTCAGACGGAATGTACTGTCTGAAAAGACAAGAGAAAACGAGGGAAGGGCATGTCATGTACCTCCAGAGTTTGTTCAAACTTATCTGCACGATTTTTGTCCCCAAGTGGCTCCTTAAAATGTAATTGTCCTATCTTGGGCTCTTTGTTCCTTAATAGCTTTATCTGAGAGGTTTGCTTAGTCAGCTGATTTTTTGTAAATTTTATTTCCTAAAGAGTTGCTATACTTTCTTAATTCACACGTCTCAGACATATCTGATATGATCAGATTCACTGGCTATGTGTCAAATCGTAGTGATATACAATCCACATAGACAACTACCTTAAAAAGCATTGCCTTGGTAACTTTCTCTTTAATGTCTCTTTAATTTTCTAGATCCCATCCCTTCTCACCTTCTCCAAGAAATCTCTCCCACACTCCTACCAGCACTTACACACGTCATCAACACATCTCTCCTCACAGGCACTTTCCCCACTGCATTTAAACAGGCTCGTGTAACCCCGCTGCTAAAAAA
>JAUMHQ010000089.1:13325415-13350822 GCA_032361165.1 Enteromius paludinosus | reverse complement strand
TCATGAACACTATTGACATATTCAGCATGTCACAACATAGAAACATTCAAAATGCTAAAAATTTGTTTCAAGTTTAAATATGCATATTACAAAAACCAATCTCTTCATTTCATAATTCATTAATTAACCCAGTTGTAAGGAATACTTACATGATGATTGGATGTGCTTTAAAAACCCGGTACCATTCATTGCCATTACAAGGCTGGAAAGAGCCAGGATGTTATTTCATGTAACTGTCATGATTGTGTGGTAACAATGTATTTTAGGGTTTCTTTACTAGTTGCTCATTAGCATGCACATCACCAGAATATTAGCCATTTATTAGTACTAATCAAGCACTTAACAACTACCAACTATTAATAAGCAGCAAATTAATAATTTATTGAGGGAAAAGTCATAGTTAATAATGAATAATGGTTCCCTATTCTAAAGTGTTGCATATTGTGTTTGTCTGAAAGAAGAAAAATATATTGATCTTGGATGACTTGAGGGTGAGTAATTTATAGCATTATTTTTTTGGTGAATTAGTCCTTTAAAATGCTCCTTGTGGAAATGGAGAGAAACCTGTCAGTGCAGCTGGAATAAAGCAGTAGACTCTAGTAGTCCATCAAACATCCTCATCCCTCACCTTCCCCTGACTTTTCTCTCTCTTTCACTCCACAAGGCCACACACTGGCGATGAAATCTGCCTGCTTCTCTCTCCAGTCAGACTCTGACAATGCCTCCTGTGTGTATGAGATGGTGAGGGAGAAATGGCAAGATGTGCTGAAGTTAAATAAGGAGAGAAAAGGTATGACTGATTCTGATTCAGTCTTGACTTTAATATTACGTTTTTTGAAAAATGTCAGCAATAAAAAAAATTGTAATAAAACCTTTCAGTCATCACGTTTTCACTGTGATGGTCCATTAAATGGTGGGCCGGTCTCCGTTGGGAGAAAACCATTCCGGTTCTTGAATACATTTGCATTTCATTGATACGTCTGAGCCTTTGAGAATAAAACTGCAAAAAAGAACATGTTAAGCTTTACGTCAAGATATTCAGTGACTTTACAATACTGTATGTGCTGTTCAGTCTTAACTGCACTTCACAAAGAATTAATATCTTGAATGTAATTTGAAAGCTTTTTTATATAAAAAATGCCTTTTATGCAACCTGGTCTCATAAAAATATGTACCCCTGTGCACTTTTTACACCGTTTTTACATGCCTTCCTCCGTGTTCTGTCGCAGAGTAATGTCCACTGAGTGGCACTAAAACAATACGTGAAACCTGTCACATTTTCATTACCTTGATATAGGTTGCTACGGTTCAGAATTTAAATATCCATGGACTGTTGCTAACAGATAATGCTCTATCATGCCCTCCACCAAATCCAACCCTAAACCTTCCTGTGTTAATTACTCACCCTCATGTTGTTCCAAACAAATAAGATCTTCGTTCATCTTCGGAACACAAATTAAGATATGTCTGATGATATCAGAGAGCCATCTGCCCCTCCATAGACAGCAACACAACTGAAATTATCCCACATCCAGAAAGTACAACAGTCCATGTGACATCAGTGGCTCAACTTCAGTTTTGCAACACTAGGGCAATACTTTACTGCGCAAAGAAATTACTCTGAAATGAAATGACAAGTTTTAGAGATATGCTCAGGTACTTATTTAGGCAGAAGTAGCTGACAATGATGCGAGTGGCACGTTTCAGTAAATTTAACTGCGTCTGCATCATTCATTTACATAGAGAAACGCAGAACATGCATGATTCATATTTAAATTGTATTTTTAATTCTTACTTTTCACAGACACTAGTCCATATCACATTCTAATTTAAGCGTACTGACCTACTTTTAATGTATACATCTTAATTTGTGGCACATTCCATGTTATACAGTAAATTTAGTTTTTATGATTGGATTCTTTGATTCCACCCACGTTTTCCAACATATCACAGGGCCCTATAAAGAAGAGCAGTGCTTTCATTCTGAAGTTTCAACTTTCTAAATAAATCCAGTCTGAGATGTCTAGTTCGATGCACCTCCGTGTCTGCTTGTGGTCTAATCTAAACACACTCATCCATGCAAACATGCGTGTAAAGAGGTGCGCGGCCACCCATGTGTCGTTGAGCGGATCTGTCAGGGCCCATCATAAGACCAGAGCAGGTGACAGATGAGGTCCCTCACAGACACACATACTCAATACACACTCCGGGGAGGTAAGAAGTCCTACACACACTTGTGTTGGCAATCATGCAAAGCGACTTGATGAGAAATAGCCTGTCGAGTTGATTGACAGGCCCGCTAACAGGAGGTGAAGGCAGCGATGAGGCGACATAGAGAGCAGAAGAGCAGAGGCGTAAGTCTCCACCCCTGACACGCGCATATAAACCCCTAATCACTGACCATGATTAGCTGTCGTCTCCGTAGCTCAAATGGTTACTGTGAGTGACACGAGTCTCTGCAGCTCTGTCAGGGAACCTTTATAAGTGTATAGCCACACTGCTTCATTATTATGAGTCAGTAAAGATGGTTCACTTTGGCATGTTTGGCATATAAAATTTTCTGTTTCCTTCAGTAGTGATGTTACACATCTGACCCACTGCATGCAACATCTGGATCTGCGGCCTAGTTGTAATGCATGTGAGGGCATTCCAAATTATATATTATAAATAATATATAAAATATTTAGTATAGCAATTTTATTAGAATAATTAAGTGCCAGTATTACTCATTTAGATAATATGAATGTATATATTTATATATATATATATATATGTGTGTGTGTGTGTGTTTTCTCTTTTGTGTGTATGCCTGCTATGTGTTGTATGTATTCATCCTGGACATGCAGTTAGTGAAATCATATTTTCAAATTTTGTTACATTTTTAAAAAATCAGTGTTAAAAACTATGAATAAAACATATGCAAATTATATTAAAGTGTTTAATTTATTCCTTCTGGACATGCAGTTATAATATATTAAAATTAAACACATTGCACACACTTTTGATTAATGTATTCTGGGCATGTATAAAATAAATGAAAAAATATATTTGTGTGTGTGTGTGCAATGTGTATAAAATGTATTTATTTTGGGCATGCAGTCATTTATTTTTTTTTTTTTCAGATACTTTTTCCATTTTATTATTCTATTTTTAGCACGAAAGAAGCTTTTTTTCCTCAAATGTAGCAGTGTAGCGTTATACCTTCAGATATATATTTATTCTTACAGGATCTCATTTGAATTCCTTTTTTTACCTGCTTTAATTATATTCAGCCATCTCAGTTGCATCATTAAGTCTTTAACCTCGCTTGTAAATGACCCATGTAGCTTCTACAGGGTCATTGTTAATCAGTGTTTATGGGTCCTTGTTAAACGTGCAGGTTCATCTTAACTAATTAAATTGTCTTTTCTGAGCTCAGATCTACTGTGCACTTTTATTGTTCATGTGATTAAGGAATTTAAAGGTGACAGAATGTAAGTCTTTATGTTCAAGATAAGTGTGATGATAAAGAGAGAAATATAACTAAAATCTGAACTACTCAGTATAGTTAATAAAAGAGGGACAGAACTATCACCAATAATTTTCAGCTTTAATAACTCTTTAGACAGCCATGGAGATTTTTGCTTTGTTCTCTGCCTTTTTACATTTCTTTCTATCAAAAAGTCCTCCATAATCTCACATCTGCAGTTTTAGATCAGTGCCTCAGATTTGCCATGCAATTTTCGAAATCACAGATTTAATGACTACGTTCAATTTAAATTTATTACAAAGAATAATTTTAGATTTCAAGTCTCTGAGGCTTTTTTTTTTGAGGATTTGAGAAATACATACTGTAGATCTAGCAAGAGAAAGTTCAAACAGAACTCAGAGAAAGACAAATTAGAAGAAATTATGTGGAACAATCTAAAATAAATGTAAATTAGAAATGTGGATGTGGCATGCGAGCCAGACGAATAGAAAAAAGCGGCCAGCAGCCATGCTGTTTGTGCATTAGCAGGGAGCCATGTGTATGAGCTAACGTCTTAATTGGTGTGAATGGCAACGTCCGCTACCTGACCAGAATCATTAATCAGAGCGGATGAGAGCTGGAGGGTGTCAGCCTCTCTCAAACACACACACACACACACACACACACATAAGCATAATTCTGCAGTTACAGCTGTGACTGTCACACTCTGGTACTCTGTAATACCAGCAAAGGCCAGAAGAGATGATATGCTAATTAAGAAACATAGTCACAGACAGCATGGTCATGTGTGGGTTAGCCATATCAACATAGCTATATATATATATATATGCACTGTATATATATAATAGCTAAATAAATAACACCAAAATATGTTTCGCAAAGATTTAAGAAATGTCAACATAACATTAAAAGCTGAATGCCATAAATGCAATTTTTACATTAGATCCATGTAGTGTGCATTTACATATTTTATGAATATTTTGAATAACTGCGCAGCAATTAAAATGTTATTAGCATATTTAAAAATGATTGTGAATTCATTTAATTCTATCTGTATGCATCAATCTTTAAACGTATTTATTATAAATGCACAAATCCAAAAGTAATAAATAAATTGTACCTTTAGGGCTTTAGTTTAGTTCTGGCTGAAGTCAAGTTATTTCTGTGTTTGTATTATTTTTATGAACATAATAGGTTCTCTACCTGTTTGTCTGACCCGACTGAAAGCAGAAGTCTGTTTAATAATGATTGGAGCGACGATATTCTTGCATCAGCTGCACGCTGCTTGGGCTCGGACTCGAATTCAGCAGAATTCCACAAATTCAATTGGTAGAAGACTTTGAATGGTTTATAGAAGTGGGTCAATCTAATCTCTGTGTTTACTGGTACTCTGCTGAGCTGAGGGCACAAACATGTGGCACTCAGGAATCTAATCATGCAAATCTAAGGTAGAGCAGAAGGCATAGGTCACTGAAAGCAAACACCAGACTACATGTTTCCTAATACTGTATGTGCCAACAGAATTTTAATGTTGCACCAAATATCTCTCATAGTCTGCATATTTACTTTGAATGGCTGTGATATGTATAACACAAAATGCATTATCCACAAAAATAATAAATGCATTTTTAAAACAATAGTGTTGTATAATAATTATAGTAAATGCTATTGCAATTAGTATATGTTATAATAATATATTGGTTTTCAAAGCCTTAGTGGAGCTATTAATGACTCTAAAACTGTCAGAACATATTGCTCTGCTGCTTTTGACGCCGCACATTCTAGTTAATGAACCTCCTTAAATAAACAGTGTTAGGTGAGCAGCATATGGTAATATGGTTTTACACTTTCTCTCTCTTCTCACGGAATATGTCTATGGAATCACAGTTATGAAAACCCCTGTGTGTGTGTTTGACTGTGTGTGATCACTCATATAGTGTGTAACTAAGACATTATGAACGTTACATTATAATACCACCACCTAATGAGAATAATAGGCTACTAATTACATTGCATAATTTTGATGATGTAATTTAAAGTGTCTCTGTTATGGGTTGTGAAAGGTTCTTGTTTTGGCTGGCATGTATACAAGGTCAAAAACACTTTGATTTTCTTAAAAAATGCATTTATTTCCCCCCTATTTTTTCAACGACTCCCAAATTATGTGTTCAACTATTAATTTTTCCAAACACCTTTCATTTAAAGCAGTGTTTGCGAGCTTTTAACGCTCCAAAAGCTTATTTAAATCCAGATGCCAACTTTTTTTGGCCAGACAGTGTGTGTATATATAGTCTATGGGACTGTTCTCTGTGGTCTTATATAGGTCTGTTTTTATTCTCTCTTGCATGTGTTTCAGACTGCCCTTGAGGACTGTCATTCCCACAATGCTGTGCAAACCCTCAGCACTTACCACCACAAAGTGCTGGCCTCGTTGGCCTGGATCATGACTTCCTCTTGCTGCTCTTTTTTCCCCCACTTTTGTTGTGCTCTTTCATTCTCTTCGTCCTCATCCTCCTCAGGTCACTACTCTTGATGGAGGAACAGAGTGTCGCCCCAAGGCCTGACGGCTTCTTTCCTTCTGTGTTTTACATCTCCTGCTCTTGCCGTTGTTCTATTAGTTGCTGGCCGTAGGGCAGAGGGGCAGAGAGGAGGTCACTCCGACTGTTGCCTTTTTCGCAGGCTATTCAGAGAATCCTATTAAAGGTGACACAAAAGCGTGTTTGTGTCATCGGACTCGTTTGCAGTCTTCATTTCCTCCGTCTCTCAGTGTTTGCCCCACTTCCTGTGGTTCTCTGGGAAGAACTGAAGGGCATGTTCTTTCGGTGGGTGTACAGTGTGAAAAAGCCACCTGCATTTGCGTGACTGGGTTCTTTTCTGTACTTCCTGTTCTGTCTGATTGAGTTTAGTCTGAATAGTTTAGTTTAGTCTATTCCGTCTGACTCAACCACCATCTTGAATTATAGATAAACCAAATGCAACGGCTTTTATTAAATAGTTCTGAATACTTTGCAATTTCCTAGTATGTTATTTTATTCTTATTTGCTTTATATTATATTAAATTTTGAAAATGTCCCCCTATTTTTTAGAATGAAACCTGGCTTGCAATACAGTTAGCTGTATATAGCATAGCTACTAACATCCTACAACTTCAATCCAGGCTGATAAAAAAACCAAATGCCTTATCCTGTGACCTTTGTTTGTCCTGGAAAACTGCTGATGAAGAGTTGCGTTGTGATTAATCTTCCCCTAATCTCTCACCGAGGGACTTTTGCATTAGAGGAAATGCTGTGCGAGACATTCTAAAGAGACTGAACTTCAAGGAAAAACATAAATCCAGGTGTTCCTGAATCACCACTGCACTTGCGTTTCTGTTGCTAACAGTGTTCTATCCATTCCACTATATTGACTTTCCATTAATCGTGCTAATCCCTAGAGCTGATGTTATCAACCGCAAACTAAATGAAGCGCATTCAACAAAGTATATGTGGGTCAAAGGTCACTGACAGCTCTGTCAATTATTTTCGGTAGCCTACATTGTTTCCTTATTCATGTATAGCTATTTGAGGTACAGTATGGGACAGTGGAGAGGAAACAAGTTTAAAGACATCCAAATGAGAACCACAGTGCAATATTCTGCTAAATCTATTGAATGAGTGGAAACTAGAAAGCATATAAAACTCAGTGTCAAAAGAGCACATTATCAGGCTGTACTGTGGAGGAAGTGATGAAGTGACAGACACACTGTGACTGTATACACTCAGACATGCTACAGTCACCTGTCTCCGGTCTGATTCCCGCTCTGCTCAACACTCACACAGCAGGCAGCTGATCGACAGCCATTACACACCTCTGCAAACATGCCCCACATTCTTCCCTCAGTGCTTCTGTTTCTCCTCTAGCTCTCTCACTCTTTATTTATTTATTTTTTATACTCTGTATTGCCTGATCAAAATGAACCCTATATTTTATACACTACCATTCACAAATATAACTGGAAATTTTATTTCAAAAAAGAATAATGAGCCTGTCAAAGTATGAGTTTGCCTTCGTCTTTTCCCTCTGTTCTATATATCACACGTCCGTCATTTTAATAATCTGCCCTTTCAAATTAACACCTGGATCCATCAGAAAATGTGAAGCAGATGTGGCATAATGATACAGCTCTCTGTCAGACCAGCACTTCACTATTGTGACAACACTTTCTTCTATCTGCTCTCCACCCTCATTAACCTCACTGGCAGTAAACCTCCCCTCCGTCTCAATTCATCTCAGCTTCTGTGGAGGACAGTTATTGGGGAAAGGGCTCCTGTCCTTCTGCTGTGCTCCACTGAGCTCCACTCGTTGGTGGTTTACAGTGTGACTCAGAGACTTACTCCTAACAGTTTCTGTGTTTGATGTGTCCCTGCCTGTTTGACCTTGTCTTTCTAGGTCTACAGGCAGTGAAAGCGTTTAACTTCCACATCCATGTGTGTTTCTCCATCTCCCAGGGGTTCAAATCATTTTTTTTTTCAAGGTTGAAAACTGATGATGTGTCATGTCACCAGCAGAGAGCCTGCAATAAAGAAAACAAAAAGGAATTCATCTTTACATTGAACAATACCAACTGTTTCTGTTTAAAAATGATTTATTCTATGGTTGCTGAGTCAACATGAAATGGAAGTTGTGATTGTCTTTTTTCCCCTGTTGTTGGGTGTTAGTGAGTAAAACAACTTCCTAATTGTTGGACGATAATGCAACTTTATGTAGTTTTGCATATTTTTGTGACCGCAAAGTCCCCTACAATTAATCGGAATGCATTCTCATAAATATACAAGATTGCAGTGGATAGCTGTACACATTCATTTGTTTCTGCTTTAAAGCAATCCACCCTTTTTGCGAAATTTCTTACCTGCTTACAAAAAGATTAATTCTTTTTGATTTGCAGTTAAACTAAATAAAAAAGAAAAATAGTGCTGAAGCTTAAGTGTTTTTTTGTTTTGTTTTGTTTTTAGCATATTATTATTATTACATTTAGCTTTCTTTTTTTCTTTTTTTTCAATGTTTTCAAGTAATAAATATCTCTATGTTTTCTCATCTCAAATGGAACCAAATATAATAGCCCTTCTGCTAGTACATGGAATGTTCTATTGAAGTGCCCCTATTGTGGGTTACAAAGGTTCAACATCAACCGGTCGACATCCATGCAAGGTGAAAAAAATTATTTTCTTATAATATGCATTTATTGTTACCTTATTTGTTCAATGACTCCCAACTGTTTCGCCGAATTGATTGGCTGAATAACCCAAGCATGTGACGGAAATGTTACGCCTCTTACCATAATGTGATGCCGCGTCCCATCGCTGTGACACCACATATCAACTCACTCTTCCCGGAGAATGGAGACTCCACCCCTGGGACGATCCATTTCGAGTCGATTCGAGGAAGCACAGATGAACCTGTTTTCTTCCCAGTAGTCCTCCCACTGCCGGTTGTTTTACTCCCTGTCCCTCGGCATGGATGCACTGGCGCACATCAGGCCCTGGGGACTTCTCAAGTACACCTTTCCCCCAGTGAGATGGTTCTCTGACCTTGTGCTCCTGACGATAGCCCCTCCCTGGAAGATTCCCCTGAGGAAGGACCTTTGGGATCCAAGTGCTATATTCCAGTATTTTCAACAGGTTACATCTGGCTCCTCCGCTGCCCCATAGTTTGAGCTAAGCGGTGTAGCTTGAACTGTGCCCGATGGAGGACTTCCTTCACGCTTCTTTGGGCCTGGCATTCTTTTCCACGGTCCTTCCACCGTGTTTCCCTTACTCTAGTAAGATTCTTCTCGCACTAAAAACCTGTGTTCTCCGCCCCCCAATCTTTGCTTTTTGCATCCCTGTAGGGCCCCCTTACATGGCCCCCAGGTTGTTGGAAAGATTGCGTGGGATCTCCAATTTATCTGACACGCTGTCCCTGCATTTTCCATAGGGACCCCATGACATCAGTCGATGATGCAACGTCATAGGGAACGGAGACGTTATATCCCTGCTGCCACAAGGTTGGACTGCTCAGGGGAGTTGATCCCGATCGGATCCTAAGCAGAAACCTTATGGTGGCTTGCACGCCGGTATCTTATATACACGTATGGGGGATGCCTTGGCATGCAAAAACCACTGGCCAATTCCCATTGGCACTTTCTCCAAAGATCAGAGTCAACTGGTCTTCCAGGTGGGACCCTGTGACGTCAGTCAATGATGTAAGGTCTCCGTTCTCTCATTCAGGGAACGAGGGTCACATGCCTAACTGAGACGTTCCGCCTTCTTTCTTTGCGTAAATATTTGGGCGGTGTTTGAAAATAAAGTCACTCTGTGTCGTAGAAAAGTGGGGGCATGTTTAAACAAGCCGTTTTAGGGGACGTGGACAAGTCAAAACTTTTATACAGAATCTCTCTAGAGATAATGAATTCATACACGGTGCACTTTCAGATTTAAAAGTTTGCAGGACGTTTACCTTCACTTAGAGCTGTGTTACACACTGCATGAAATGTTTTCTAAAATCCATAATAGCTGCTCTTTAAAAAAGAGTTTTGTTTATTATTATATTTATAATTCATTTTGCTTTGTTTTTGCATTCATTGTAACTGTTCAAACAAAATATCTTGGAAGGCATAATATAGATATTTAAGAGCAGGCTTCACATACTGTATGTGATGCCTTACTCTGCTGCATCCATAGGCAGCTCTCTAGAATTTAATATTTGACTAAACAAAAAAGACAGAAGGAAAGGGGGATTACAGGAAGACAGCGAGGAGGAAAATGGAAGGAGACAAGGGAAGGGAAGAAAAAGCATTTTTAATGAAGAGAGCATGGAAAATTGCTTTCATGTCAGTCTTCATTCTCCACTGAATCTCTAAAATCAAGCCTGCCATGCATCTTGAACATAATTAAAAACAGATTGGATCATGCTGCAATCTGTCATTTTCAGCAGACTGAGGTGATTTGCAGATATTTGTGAGAAATTGACAACATGTAACAACTGTAATCAGTTTATCATTCCCTGTATCGGTGTATTAAACACATTCTGCTCCTGTACACCTGCGGTGGTTTGTACAATCCAGCTTTAATGGTGGGAATCTTTAAACACTTCCTGTGTAATGCAAGCAAAGGCACACTTGAAGCTCCAGGCTGTGTCTTTGGTCTCGCAGTGTAAAGTTTTTCCCGCGTTCTTTGGAGAGAAAGACCTTCAAGCTCATAAAATCAATCCCACCTGACATCGGGAGAGGAAATGGGAGTCTTGCAATGTCACACTTTGATTGCTATCTGCAGAGAGCCATGCTCCTTCCCAGGAATGATCGATAGAGATCTATAAAAAAATGAGCATTCAAATGCACTTACACGCTCCTTCAACAAGACAAATACAGCACACAGGAAGGGAAATGCTCTAAAACTTCAGCATTCACTGATTAATACCAGACATTATGTGCTGTTTTTGACCCAGACTGAAAATATTGTTTTCCTGCCGCTGTTTCTATAATATAAGATCAAAAATGAGCTATGATGCCATTCCCATGTTATATGAAACATGCCATTCTGCATATAAATAGCTGTATAAAAATGTCTTACTCAATAAACACACATGATCTAACACACTGGATCTCAGTTGTTGACTCTAGAAATGTAAAATTTGTTTTCATTTCAGAATTAATATGAATTTTATTTATATGAATAGTAATAATATAAAATTAATATTACTAATAAAAATTTATTTATTTTAGCTTTTTTATTGAGAATCTTTATGTAACAAAATGAATATTTTTTTCTGAGCAAAATTTTCTTTTCCATTTAGTCACTCCCTTGAAGCATGGGACTATCTAATGTCCTTTAAACCCTTACTTTTACCCTGAACCAATAGCATAGTATATCAGTAATACTACTGTAAGTTATGTGAGTATTATTAATGTTGTAAGCAGTGAGGCTGATTTCTAGCAGTTTTGAACGTCCCTACACCATAACAGATGGTAGAAAAGTGTTGTTTTTTTTAACCATTAAAGAAAGAAAACATAACTTTGAACAAGCCTCCAAACTGAAAATTAAAATAGTTAATCTATGTAATCTAAAAAGGCGCTGTTCTTCATGAACTAGGCAGTTTTCCTCAGTAATGCATGTCCATATTGTACTAATTTCTGTGTAAATCCCCTCAATCGTTCACCTGGAGGAAAACAAGAGTAGCAGGGGGGAGAGGTCTGCCCCAGAGCACATGCCTCCTGATGACATGATCCCCAGAGGCCGTTAGGGAATGATGAGGGGAATATTCTGTTTCCCTCCGATAGAGCCTTTAAAATATTCAGTGTGAGAGTCCTCGTTTGCACTTTTTCTCGCTCTCCTGTCTTTTTCTCTCTGGGTCCTTGTGGCTTTCTCCTCATCAGTAATAGACTCCTGGTGTCACCGCTGCAGCTCTCAGCATGGGGCTAATGCAGAGATGGAGCTGTCACTGGGAGAGACCAGCCACTGCAAATGACATACAATGTTCACCCCTCATCCGTATAACACCCCCGTACAGTCTGCATCAACCAACCCACCTCAACCACTGCTGAACACAGCCAGTGTCATACCAGACAGAACATTACAGACTCAGAATCACAATTGTTTATCACACAAAAGTAAACTAAAAATTTGATATTGACATTTAAATACAATTTCCATGAACTGCATAGGCTCAGCAATTTGCAAAATGCGCTACCCTGGTTTTTCATTGAAGTATGGCTTGTTAGGATAGTACAGTATAACCAATATTTGCCTGAGATACAAATATTTAAAAACTGGAATATCTAAAACTGGTTTTGTGAAAAATGATGTGTAATTAAGAGCTTCCACCATTAAAGCAAGATACCATGTTCATTCATGTTTATTTAATGCTATAAAACAGAAAGGGAAGTTCGGTTCAGATGCTTGAACTGTAGAGCTACAATGATCTGTCATGACACATTAAAGAGCCTCAAAACAGTATTAATTGTTCGAAATTCTTAAAAAAAAAAGACAAAACTTGAAAGCTAAATTAAAGCAGAATGATATGCATATATATTAAAACAAAGGATGGATGGATGATTTGATCAATGGACGGCTGGATAGTTGAATAGGTGGGTGGATAAATCAATGGATAGATATACAAAAGTATTTTTGGATCAGGATGAAAACTTCATTGAATGCACTAACTTTTTATATTGGAATTTAGAAATGTCCTCTTCCTGTCATTTCTATTCATAGTTTAGAATGAGTATGAGCTAGTTTTATCTCCAATTCCAATCCAAACTCTAATCGAAAACTCATCGCAGCTTAACATTAGGTTCTCTATCATTAAACACAAGCTTCAATTACAATCAAATTTGGCACAGCTTTCCATTTCCCTCTCTGAGCAATACGAGCAATGCAAAATAATCCCCACGACTTCATAACAAATTCATAGTATCATGTACTGACCTCATGCTCAGCAATCAGACAGCAGAAGTCTTTACAATCTCTGGAAACATGATCTTGTGACCTTTTTCTGAGCTCATATTCTCACATCATTGCTACGCTGTTGCTGCTGCCTCATGCAGGTGCAGCAATAAAATGGCCTAATGACTTTAAATGCTTCATGATTGACTGTATACACCACTCGGTAAGCCAATAGACTATAAGCATTCCATTTCCTGGAAATCAACAATGAATGAATGACGTGCAAATTATTACATGACTTAACACCAGTATATATATACAGTATGATCATGTTGTTGCAAATGTGCAATAGATTTTGTTCCCCAAAAAAAGAGAACAGGCAGGTCACTGTATTCAGTGGATTAGTCGAAGCTTGTGTGTTAGCCAAATTGTTTCATAACTGTCTTGCCATTGTGAATTAAAATAAACTGAAGATAGTATTTATGCATTTTTGTTGTACATTTTCTGATTAGCTAGGTACAGAGACATTTATAGTCACAAGAGTCATTCTGAATGAGGCTGATTAGCACCTGCATCGTGTTGATGCTTGAGATTCATTAGAAATTCAGATTCGTGTGATTAGTCTAGCACCTCTGCATTAATTCCCTAAATAGTCCCATTCTATATTAATCCTCGTCTCATGCTTAAATATCTCCCCATCTATCTTCACCTAGCATTTCATTTGGATTTCTGCAAGCTTAGAAAAAGTTGATCCATCAGATTTACAAATTACATGCATTCATCATGCAGCCACGGATCGCTGAACTACCCTTGAGATTGACAAGATAATACTTCTGATATCATGTCTGAGCACTTAAATGTGTCCTTAGGGGCATGAAAACAACATTAACAACAAATGTAATGTCAAAAACTCCATAAAATAATGGTGTTGATTTCATGTATTTTTTGTGGTTAATAGCATTTTGTTTATGCAACAGCCATCGCAAGTAATGTATTGCAAGTATTAATAATAATAACTGTATTTATTTAGCAGCTTTATTATTATTAAATAGAATACATACTGTAAAAATGTGGCTTTATAACATGAATTTTCATATTAATTTTGTCTATTTTAAAGATTTAAACTCATAAAACAGTAATGGACTGGCACAAGTCACAAAATTCACATCATTATGATCTCTAAAATTAAAAAGATGTACTTTTTGCAGCTCTACTACTATCACAGGTGCATTTTAAACAGATTTTACATATTTTTTGCATTAGTGAAGAAATGTCTTTGCATTGAACAACAACTATTCAATGTGTCTGAACTTGTCAGAATTACAAGCACATCAGCCTCTCCTTAGTCTGACACTTGTACAAATGCAAATGTTCTTTTTTTAATTAGTTGAAAGTGATTACCCACTACCTGCTCCTGACATCCCATAATTACCACAAGCCCCATTAAGAAGAACCAGGCGCACATCCATAATGGCGCTTATGGGGACTGTTCCAACTGTGAAGCATTTTCCAAAGAGCAGGCGAAGTAAGGGTCTTTGTCAGATTGCAGTCTTAATTGCCGGACTCATCAGTCAGCTCTATTTTGGGTTCACTCTTGCATTATTAGCATATTTACATACCCAGGCGTTCAGCATGAGCTGCCTACAATGGCCCAAGCCCTTGACCCTTTGGCCCTTCTGTATAAGGGCCTCCTGATATAAGTAAACAACATTTTTATCCATTTATTGTTTGTATGTTTTTTAATGTCCAGATATGGTAATCTATCCCAGCCTAGACTCTTTCTGCAGGTTACATCATTACACCAGTTTGGGCAGGTCTTAATATGTAAATGATAAAATCATTAATTCAATAACAAAACAAGTGACAAGTGTCTATAGGTGTAAATCATTAAGTTATTGATTCAACTGATTTATTACAATATTCAGGGATGAAACATGTCTTTGAGTGTCAGTGAATCATTCGCTTAATTGATTTGTTCAAAATGCTAATCTATTAACAAAACAGGGGAATGTCTTCTGTGAAAAATCAAGTTAGTCATTCAGTCGATTCATGAAAAGTAACTGTCCTCATGAGCGAGTCATTGAATCATCCATTTAAATGATTCATTCAAAAACGCTAATTCATTCAGAAAGTAAATGCTACTGTTTTTTTTAAAACAGACAAAACTGTTCTGGCCTATGTTAGCTGTCACTATAATAGCTATTTTTTGGCCCCTAATTTTCATAGATATAAAACAATAAGAATGGTCTTGGCTCCTCACGCACTTCCAGGAGATCCAAAAGTGCCATAACCAGCACAGAACCCAACTGCGCCTTTTTCAAGATGGCTGACGATGGATGGCTTTGTTTTGTTTGTTTCCTCCTTGGCTGTGTGGAGACAGTTTGAACCCAGCTGTTTGAGAGTGAGTCACATATACATATTTATGGCCATCTGTTTGAGCAGAAAACAAAAGAAAACGCAAGGCATTTCCAGACGTCATTGTGCCTTTGAGTGAAAGCTGGAACGCGCGTTCTCTGGAATGTTCTCTAAAACATCACTGAAGCTTGTATCTCTCCAAATGCGCAACTTTTAGCCTTGATCATCCATGAAAAAGGGAGAAACTACAACCATTGGAAGCGAAAGGGCTTACGGTTTCGACTGACACCTATATGCTTTCTCGGCATGCTTGACGTCGACTCGATTTTCCACATGCGTAAAGTGCCAAAAGGAGAGCGTTTGGCTTGTAGCAGAACTGAAAAAGGAAGGCTTCTCAACTCAGCATGCTGACAGTGGCTAATTTATCTGTCACGTCGGAGGCATATGCTGCAATTAGAGTCATTTTCTCACACACATTGTTGAGTGCTCCTGTGGGTAGTTTGCATGCTTTGAGCGTCGCCTGCACTATGACAAAAGAGCGCATTAGGGTGCATTATGGCATTATGGAGTTCTCATCCCGTCTCCGTCATAGTAGGAGAAGATTGAGGTCACAAGTGAAACTGTCCCTTAAATTAAGGGCCATTAAAACTCCCCTGCAGCAAACATAAAGCATTAGTTGTCTTGATGAAACAAAGGCAGTTTCTTTGCTAACAGACTAAGCATGAGACGGCAATGAGTTATTAACTCTGTGTTGTGTGTCTCAACTATTAATAGAGTTGTCGAGACTTTAATGTCAGGTGGTTGTCCATTAGGGACATTGTTGGTTTTCAATCCTTACTCAATCTCATGAACCTGCGTTTAAACAGTGCGCCAAATAGAACACTTAGACATGCCTAAAATGGCAATGATAATGCAAAAAGTTCTTACTTGTACAATGAAGTTACATTTATCAGGTTTCGTAAAATGTCTTGTGTCAGAGCTAAACACGTGACATCAGTGCAATGCCTAATGATGCCACATGAACACAGAGAAGAGCCAAAGTTGTATTTCTAAATCTGCAAGGAAGCCACAGAAGTGTGCTGTCTTCTATTACAGAACTATATGTAGCCTACCTGTGCATAGTGTAAATGAGAGACTGATGAGGTGATTTTCCCCTGAGATATCATCCCAGATGTGTATCATCCCTTGCTGCCATCCTCAGAATAATAGCCTACTACTAAGGATACTCAGATGATCTCATTTTACTTTTCTTTATACCTTTTCTTTTTAGTCTGTATCACCTCACCATTCGTTAGTGATTGTACTTAAAGGTATAGTTCACCCAAAAATTACAATTTTGTCATCATCTACTCATCTCATCTCATTTACTCGTTTTTCTTTTGTGAAACAAAGATATGCTGTTTTTGTCCATGTAATGTGGCCCAATCTTGTTTTTCATTTATTAAAAAAAAATAATAATAATTTTGCTCTACATAATAAGGTAATTTATACAGGTTTGTAATTTATGACAAAATGAAAATTTTGGGGTGAATCATCTCCGTAACATTTTTGCTTTTTCCAGTATGCAAGCTCTTTAGTTTACCTCGTACCAATAATATTATTCTATAGTAAAAAGCAATGCCCTCAAACTGACAGTCTAATAATTTTTACTTCTCTCTCAGACACACACGTCATGGTCTTGTTCGGCTCATGGTTTTGTGATCATTGAATCATACGCATCATTTTTTGCCTGTTCTTTGGGTTCTGTTGTCTAGTTGGAGGTTTATTCTATGCCGTCGCCTTCCAATTTTAACTCTGAATGAAGCTAATTTGTTGGTATTTGTCTTCATGAGAAAGACGTGGCCTTGTTTTTTCAATTGCATGGATGACACAATCAAATACATCAATGTTTCCCCACAGAGTTGAACGGTTAATAGATGATTCATTTCGGGACACAACATTTCTATCAAAATCAAAAAAGCTTGTTTGATACTGCTAAACAATTCAGCTGTGCCACCTTGACATCAAATCAAAGTCTAGTAAACGGACAATTGGACATAAAAATGGCTTTGAAAGCATGAAACATAAACTGACTGTTTATATAAGTCTCAGCACAGTGAACCTGTTTTCTGGTTATAGGTTATAGTCAGATTCAGTGGCTATATCAGTGCAGTCTTTCTTTATCTACATTCTTCGCTTCTCAAATCCCCAAAACAATTTACACATAAATGTATCAAATAAATGTTTTCAATAAATCCTTATTGGTTAAATTCACCTCAAGGTGGCAGTGTGTTAACCTCTATGTTTCAAAGTTCTAAGCAGACTAAGGCAAGTGTTACTGAGCTGTTCCTTTTGGTTTGTTTTTGTATTATTTGTTACAGCGATAAGACTACAGATGGAAAAGAAATTCCCTGTTAAAGTCCTTATGTGGGTAGAAACTGAAAGTTTACTTTTGATGTGTGTGAGTGTGTGATAATGTTGGCCTGGCACATGTTTTGCTGTTGAAACACAATGCCAGCTGAGTTTGGATGATATCCTTGTGACAGCGCCTCTCTTTCTGTCTCACAGCTTCACTCTGTGATATTTATAAGCATGTTAGAGCAGGATAATACCCTTCACATCTCTTATTCTTTGCTGATTGTCAGTGTTTGTAACCGAAAGAGAAACAGATTTTTGTGAGGTATAGGAGGCATGTTATTCAAAGCATTCACTGTATTTCTCAAGGCAGTGAGTTGACAGGCTAATAAAATGATGTTAGAGGGATAGTTGACACAAAAATAAAATTATGTCATCATTTATGCACCTTCGTTCTTTCAAGCTTAAATTAGATTCAATTTTATTAACCTGTATGAAAAAGAGGGGTATGGAAGCCTTCTTCGAGTAAAAAAACTGGAAAAAAAAATGTATCGCAATTAATCGCAAAATTAATTTGACTGTGAAAATATTCACAAAGATTATTTAAAGAGCTATTTTTGTGTTACATTTTATTTGATTTAACATAAAATTTACAACAAATAAGTAACATTTAGGCCTAACATAAACTATAGAACATAAAAGAAGATAATCAGAGAAAAATGTCTGTATTTTTTTGTTTATGTAATAAATGTTACTGATAATCTAAACAGCTTTGTTACCAATGGCCATAAAAAATACCCTCTTTTATGTTCCACAAAAGTCAGTCATTAAGGTTTAAGCAAATGATGACAGAATTAAATTTTGTTTGGTAAACTATCTTTTTAATATTATCATTATTATTCAATTAAATTATACCCTGAATAAGAAGCTAAATCTGAAATGTCTGATTCGTTCAGGAATTAACTAAATGGCTCATTTTATAGTTCACATGATTCATTCATTCTAAACACGGCTGTGTTGCTCGGAGACACAGTTCTGCTATGGCTTTATGTTCTCTGCTAAATTGAGCACAAAAAATATATTGTGTTGAAAATCGAACACAATATCAACTTATATAATGAACTGTATAAAATCACATTCTGCACGTCAGGACAAAAGTGCCACTTGTGATATTGCTCACTGCACACAGCTTGTGTGATATTGCTTAGGCTAAATGGTATAAATATTATATATAAATATAAGAGATGAGACAAATAGGGGCTTTTTTCCCCCAATATATTGAATTTTACAGCATACAGTAACTGCATTTATGTAGTTTTTGCCCTGCATCATATTTGTCAACAGTCAACTAGGCTTATATAAGATGTAAGATACAGGTCTGGGAGCGGGCTCAATGAATTAACTGCATTAAACTATTTGAATCAAGTTCTTTCAGAACTAATTCAAAGTTAAGGTGTGAGACAGTGTTACACTGTGAGGCTGAAAGTCATACTGTCATGATCAGCTGGATGTGCTTGATCAGCAAACTGTGTGTGTAGGTTTTGTGCCTGATTTCATTCATGGACTCCTTCAATGAACTCTTGTCTCCGCCCCCTTGTCTGTTGCCATAGTTGTTCATTTCTAGTCTCCACCCACTGACCTAATTCCCATGAGTATAAATCCCCGGATGTCTGTATGTTTGGCATGGTTCATTGTCTCGCTGTCGTGTTTTTCATTAATGTTCCCGTGCCTTGTTGTTATAATCTGGATTTATCGTTGCCGACCTCTGCTCTCCCTGGATTTACTCCTTTGTCTTGGCCCTCGGACTCTGTTTATCAATCAAGGCACCTGTGGCTTTTTTATGTTGTGATCATTGTTTTTATAATTGTTCTATTTTCTTTTTTTTATTATTGCTTTTATGATTTTTCTACTCCTTCTATGTAAAGCACTTTGAATTACCACTGTGTATGAAATGCGCTATATAAATAAACTTGCCTTGCCTTGCCTTGCCTATCGTTGAACTGACCTACGCTTCCCTTTGTGACTATTCTACTGTCTTTGCCTATGTTGTACCTGTCTGCTGGTGATCGACCCTGTCCGTTTCACTCTGTGTTATTTTAAACAGTTGCATCTGAATCTGCACGCCTTCTTGCCTTCCTTTCGTGACACATACTAAGATATATAAAGTAACGATTACTTTTTTATTCTGTAAATAAGCTGTTTTAGCTAAGTGAATAATGGCATCATTGGGTGCACCATCCCTTTAAGAAGGCATTTCTTGTGTTTTCAAACTTTCGGCATGCTGTAAGCAGCACAATCAGCATGCATGTGACCTTGATTCATTCATTAATTCCAGAGGCAAATGTCTTCCTCCCACACCAGCTGTGCTAGAGAGTGTGACCTTGACTGGGAGAAGGTCGAGCCCCAGTCTTCTCTGTCGACTCCATATCACGTGCCTCTATGTATGCTAAAGCACATTGCACATATGTATGTTTTTAGTCTTTTAGGCAGAAAGGTCATGGGTGCAGCATTTGTGAAAAATTCATTCTGGGGTTTCAAGAGGTCACCAGATCACCTTAAAAATGAAAATTCTGCCATCATTTACTCAGCTTTGTGTTGTTGCCAAACCTATATGGCATCATTTCTTCTGTGGAACACATACGAAATTGAGCAGAATGAAGCAGCTGTCAAACTATATAAAGTAATCTACAGTATATCTTTCAGGCTACATCTACAATAATCCAGATACATTTGAAAACAGCTTTATTACTTCAATGCTTTGTCGATCCACACTATCATTTTGAAGTGGTTTCCTTGCATAAACTCATGTCATAAATATTTACTAAAATGATACAGTAAGACTAGACGTGATAAAGTTCTGAAACGATATCAAAATTGAAATTTTAATGAAATGCAGTTGCCCTCATGCTTTGCTGCAGGACAGCAATTTTCTGTCATGTTTGAAGGAGGTCATTTCTGAGCAAATATTCTGTCATCATTTGCAGGAATGAAATATGAAACTTTAGTTTTAACAACACTATGAAAATGAATAGCAGGCAGATAATGCCTATATAATGGCAAAACAGTGGTTTTCAATCAGGGGCCTCAGCAAACTCAAGGCCTCAAGATCGTTTTAAATAAAATAAAACAAGCATTAAACTAAGGTGTAAAACACAAAAAAATAAATAAATCTGGGTTATAAAATAAAGTGTGATTTGTAGACATGAAAAAGCCATATTAATGTAAAACTCTAGGCTTTTTATTAGAATTATATATACAGTATATTTCTAGTTATATCAAGTTCTAAAAAATATATTGTGAAATTTTAAATACAAATATTAATTAGTGCTGTCAAACTATTAATCTCATCTTAAATAAAATTTTATTTACATATTAAATTGTGTACTTCGTATATTTATTATGTATATATTTAATATATATTATAAAATAATATAAATTATATAAATCTATGTACGTGTGTGTATATATATATATATATATATATATATAAATAAACACAATAAACAAACATACATTATGTAAACAATTTTTTTTTTTTTTTTTTGGGGTGTTGTTAATTGCAATTAATCATTTGACATTTATTATTCAACACTTATCCAGTAAATCACGAACAACTGGAAAAGCTTAAATATTGCTGTCCACAAAGCTCCTTTTTTTTTTAGCAGGACTAAAAGCTTGTCTCAGTGTGTACAGAAGGCTAAAAAAGAGAAATATGTATCCAGATGTTATGTAGACATAACATAATGAACACTGTATTCAAAGTCTCTAAAGCTAATTTTTAGGAGAAAACTCTCTCTCTCATTATCTCCCTACATCTCTCTTTCTTTCTGGCTCACTGTCTCACCTAGACCATCTGTCACCTTCCTTTGTCTGTCTTTCTGCTGTCTGTAAATGAGAGGCTGTTCCTGACAGCCATACTCTCACCTTATTTCCCTTGTTTCCTTCCTGTTCCCTCTCTTTTTTCATCCCTCTCTTTAGCAAGTCTCTCTGTCCCTGTGAAAAGCAGAGCACAGGCTTTATCAGGTTATTAAGTACACGGTGTGCAGGAGGAACTGATGGGACCTGTACCCTAACAATGAAAACGGGTCAGAAGATGAGTCACTGGTGGAGGCGATTCAATTAGGACCTGGCGGTATGTCCACCATTCACTTTATAATAGAGCCGCTAACAAACTCCTCCTGCCTGGCCAGATAAAGGCCAAGAGCGTTGCCTTTTGTTAGACTTCCATCGGAGGCTCCTTCTGATAGGCCCCCAGATGCCCCAGTCACCTAAATTGAATACCCCCCATTCTCCTCGGGGGTTTCGGTGCAAAATAGCAATTTCCGTTGGCTCGTTGCACTTCGTCCTTCCATCTCTCCCCTGCTTTCTTTCTGACGCGCAACCCGCAAATTTCATTAAGGGCTCCTCTAGTACATTACCCAGCGAGCAAATCAAATTGTCGTTCTCCGGAGGCTGGAGCGGGGTTAAATGAGCCTTTCAGAAGAGTTTGGCCAGGGTGGGCGCTTATTAGCTCTGCCAGGCGGCACACTTCTCCTTGGTGTGCCCTTTGGACCCCAGGACCCTCCACATGCCTGCACTGCATCTTTTCTCTGCCTCGTACATAGCCACTGCACCACAGTATTCAATTCAATCGCTCTTTGTGATAGAAAGAGAAGGAGAGAAAGAGAGAGCGCTAAAAAAAAATTGTTTTGTCTATCCCTTGTTCTCTTTTTTTCTCTCTTTTCCTTCTATATGTTTTCTCTCTAAAAGGGTTTTTGAGCTGCAAGCACTTTAGTTGTCATTTTTTTGTGGGTGTGTCATTTTCTGATTTTTTTTATTTTATGTTTTGCACCTTTTAAAAGGAATACCAACAATTGCCAAAATGAACAAAATCTTATTTTTTAGGACACACAATGGTTAAATTAATATTTACGTAATGAATAATGAATAATAAATGCAATTAATAATATAACGCATTATACAATATAACGTAATATAATATAATACAACTTCATATACATATAGTATTTGCTATATGTATATAAATTGTGTTGTTCTCATTATTAGTATTTAATTTTTAGTATCATTATTCCAGTCAGACATATATATATATATATATATTTATATATTATGTTGAGAACAGTTGAGTATATTTTTTTCTAATCTCTTTTAGGAATAGAAAGCTCAATAGAACAACTTTTATGTGAAATAGAGAACAAAAAGTATACATTTTTATATATATATAAATATATACATACAATTCTTTAGGAGACCACACACACACACACACACACACACATTTAATTAATGGAGAGTAGCACTTGTATAGCCAAGAGAAAACATAGCAAACTGAGAAATCCTTTAGTGCTCGGAAACACAGGTGGGCTTTTAACCCACCAAGCGTGCTGACAGACTGCTTCAAGAAACCACGACATGGAGACTCAAGGGCAGTGGACCACACAGAATGCCTTAAGCGTTCACCAGCAAGCATGAGTTGTGTCTCATGAACCAAACCGGGAGTTTTTCTTTTTGCTTGTTCAAGGGCGCAAGTGCTTCTAAGATCTTACATTTTCTGTCAGGTGGAGAGGAAAAGTGTGGGGAGACTATTTCAGTGGTTGTAAAATGGGGGTCACAGCTGACCATGTGCAGTGCAGTAATCTCATTCCTGCTTTATTCATGGTCACGGGATGAAAATAGCCAAATAAACTACCTTTTTAGTCAGAAATGTGGAAGAATTATGTGAAAAATGTGGAAAAATCACATTAATATTGCTATTCTTATCAAAGAAGCGCATCCTTAATTATTCTAAATTTGTTAAATATAAGTATTATTTTCATTTTAACTTACCTCCTCAATGCTCGCTGGTAGGCTGTTGCCATGGCAGGTCAATACAGCCCACCCCCAAGTTTTCATGATATCTCCTCCCTAGATATGGCTTGTGTCCAGTATTCATTTTAGATTCCTCTTATGACACATATTCTATGTCCTGTGTTAATAATTAGCATTCTGAAATGGCCTACGCTGTCCATTTGCAGTTATTAACAATATGAGATGGTGAAAGGTGAAAATTAATGTTAAAGGCCCTTGGACAGTACTTTCTTTGGATTGCATTCGATTTGTAAGTGTGTGTGTGTGTGTTACATTCCCTTGTGTGCTGTGTACAGGATCATGTCGTGAAACCCCAACCGCAGATTCTGGGTTCTGGCTGCTCACCCCCATTAGCGGGTCAGAGACCCCTGAGGAGGTAATACTATAATTGGTTTAATGGCAAAAAAAGTGTGTGTGGGGGGGGGTCACTCACTGGAATAATTATGGGATTTAGTTTCACACCACATTAGCTTTAGAGGTGCTGGTGTCACCGAAATGACAGTCACAGACCAGGACAAATAAATAAATGTGTAAAATCTGCAGGGTACTGACAGACAGAAACACACTCACCCAGAATTTTGCTCTCAGAGACGGGAATTATACGTCTGGGGAGCTGTTTTTGGTCTCAAAAAGCCTCTTAAACCTTGACTGTAAAGCCTAACACAATAAACCACATAAATAAGGACTTAGACAACACATTGAGTTTAATACTCTTGAATTTGCTTTAATGCAAGCTGAATCAACAATAAACATAAGAGTTAAGCAGCGAGCAAACATGAGCAGAGCATTCCCGCTGGGAACTGACTCCTGCGTAAAATCATTTCGGCACAAAAGTGAAGTTTTATTCCATGCTGAATTTACATAAAACCATGTTTTAACTCGAGGTCTCTTTGATCAACCTGTCTGGCACAACACGCCATCAAGCTCTAAATAAACAGCCCCCAGAGAGCAAAACGCAATGAATGTCTTCCATTTATCTAGTCGCCTTCCAAAGTGGAAAATCTGACATTTCCAGGTGTTGGCTGTTTATATACTCAAACGAAAAGACAGAGACATATAAGAGGAACGCACCCGTACATACTGCCACAGTTTAGTCTTTTCCAACATTTAACGTGGTGTGTGGCAACCATTTTGTTTAGTTTGTCCCGCGCTTGAAATGTCAGCGAAATGTCAGCTGTTGAAAATGCATGAGTGATGGGATGGGGAGGTGTTTGTCTCCATATTTACATTAGATGGGTTCTCTCTTCCATGCTTTCCCTTGAGGCACTTGCAACAGGGTTTTTTTTAGGGGGCGGATCTGGAAAGATCAGTGTTGCCGTTTACAGAGCCGCTCAGTTGTAACTGAATTAGAACCCCCCTCTCCACCTAAAAAGGATTGGTTGGTGTGTTTTAAAAGTGCAAGCTCCACACTTTTATAGTAATTGCCCATAGAATCTTGTTAACCAGGCTGAGTGACTTTCCCCTTAATAGAGGTGGGGTTGCAAACGTAAGGCCTTGCTAATGGGTATTGAGTAATGCTGAGCGTTTTTAGTACCGAGAGTAACCCAGCCAAGTCAGCTGTGTCCAACTTAGATTTTCTCATAGTGCAATCACAGCTGGACAATTTCAGTGAGTACTGATGGGGGGAAAAAACTTGTAATTGGTGCTTGCGCTCACAGATTCACTACTGCTATGGTGCTAGGGTTTTCTTTTGCAGTTGCTACAGTGTTTTTAGTGGTTGCCAGGTTGTTGCTAGGGTGCTCTGGTTGATTGATCTAGCCCAAGGACTTGGCTAGCCCAAGTCAAAATAATACACCTTCATATGATATGACTTCTTCAATGTCTATGGGATTATGTATACATTTTATTTCAAGCAACAAAAATGTGTTAACTATAGGCTTAGCCTACCTGACTAATATTTTAAAGGGATAGTTCACCCAAAAATGTGATGTTTATTTGCTTACCCCCAGGGCATCCAAGATGTAGGTGACTTTATTTCCTCAGCAGAACACAAACGAAGATTTT